>JAFELO010000998.1:229838-255530 GCA_017140195.1 Eumaeus atala
CGGCATATAAAAGTAACTATATAGTTTATAAGTGTTATAGCAACACGTGTATTATATTTTGTGAAACCCCTTTCCCGCTGTCATCGCGGCTCATAGTAAATCATGTCAAGTTTATTGTTTATGGCAACTCGCAACGCATCGAACGTGTCATGGCTGTCGCCACTCGGCGCTCACTTCACCTCAGTGCCGGTTATTACCAACCCAACCTCATGATGATTTAATATGTGCACACGTCTTTTGTTCAAAGAAATACTGTTCTTAAAAAATAGTGTAATTATTGTATTCTTTAATGATTCAGATATTTACTAACAACAACACATCTTGTCTCATCCTTTTGGCAAAGAGAACCAATGATCTCAGATTATACCTCATTATTTTATTACTAAATATACCAATAATATAATACCGCAGAGCTTGAAGACGAAAGTTTTCATCCAATGCGTTCTTGCCTTGATGACCTACGGGGCCGAAACACGGCCTCTTAATGTAGGACTGGTCCGCGAGTTTGCGGTAGCTCAACGGGCTATTGAACGTGCTATGTGGGGTGTTCATCTGTCCGACAGAATTCGTAACGAAGTCATAAGGCAGAGAACGAAAATATCCGATATCATGCGACGAATAGGCTCGCTGAAGTGGCAATGGGCTGGTCACACACCCAGAAGAACAGATGGCAGATGGGCAAGTAAGATTTTGGAGTGGAGGCCGCGTTTAGGAAAACAAAGTTGTTGGTCGACCGTTCACAAGGTGGGAATACGATATCCATGCAGTAGCCGGTCGAGATGGAGCGAGTAGCAGGAGATGGGTCATCTAGGCGAGGGGCATAAGGCATGTCTAACAGTGGGCCGATAAGGGCTGATAATGATGGTACCTAGCCTTGCCATAAATATGTAGTGTAACAAAGAAAATATCATTTTTTTTTTCGTGAGTTAGCTTAATACACAAATGTAAAACAATTAAATATATAAAAAGCTTATTCAAAGTGGTCTCCATTGGCCGCCATGCAGCCCTTGAAACTTTGATGCTCTAACATGATCAGTAACAGCACGCACTCTACCCATGGGTAAATTCTTCGCTGCGAATCGTATGGATTGTTTTACGGGCTCAAATTTCCATGGCGGTTAGTGTAGTCTGTGCCCTCTGAAACTGACCATAATTCATTATCCAGTGTATTAAGGTCGACACTAGATAAAGGGTAGTATTCAGCTCTTATCAAGTCCGGAACGTTCGTCTTAACGAAGATTGGGTTGATCGAGCTCTATGATCTGGTCCCAAAGCTTGCTGGAAGGACCATACTTGTTCACCGAACATGGTGTTAGTAAGGCTTGACTTCCTTCTCAAGAATGGTATCTTGATACACTTGTGCCAATGTTTTGACACCCCAGTAAACCATCACTGAAGTCGGATAATGCCCACTTCACACTCTGTCGACTAATTGGGAAGCTTTCTTAGAGCTTTGTGCATAAATATAAGGCCATTTTGTTTATTAAAATGTTGCTCATTTGTAAAACATTACTCATCCGTAAAGAATTTTTTTCTGTGACCTACCTTTTGCGTACCACTTTAGTAGTAGTTTCGATTTTTCCACCCTATTCTTGAATTTATTAATTAAGAAATTACCAGTGCGTCTCTAATAGGCTGCAAGTCCAGAGATATAATCTTTTGCTTTCGGACAAGATATCTACGAATTCTTTCCATTACTGCTTCGACCACCTTTTCCACACCTTTCAACACTACGTGAACGGTCAGATCTTTCTCTGTCACAAACAGAGAAAGTCTCATTGTACCTATTAATAGCCCGGTACACAAACATTTGACTAATACCATGTGTATGGAGAATTTAAAAAATTCCATTTGGCTTCATACCTACTTCGTGTAATGTAATCACAGCGACTCTGTTCACTTTATCACCCTACTCCATCCTAACATCGCAAAATATTGTAAAATGTGTTGGCGCCAAAGTGAGAAAACACAATGAACAATCGTACAAAAATGAGAGATTCCAAATTCAAATGTAACATTTTTTATTGTTAACAGTATTTACGACTAAGTATAGTCCATAGACTGTAGACGTTTGTCGATAAACATTGACAAGTTTGAGTACCCTACAAAAATTCAAAATGTTGTTTAAAATAAAACCTGTGCACGGTTCGGCTCACATTTTGTAGCGATATACAACTCGATTCATGGCTTGTTTGTGGGATAGATATATTGCAGTAGACATGCCTTTATCATTATGTAATATTGTCACACAACTGGGAAGAAATGTTCTGTTGCTATTGTACTGTGGGTCTACAGTTTGATACTAATTAATGTTAGTTTATGTCAATTTATTTTTGTGGAAAAGACAGCCTAGGTCCGTATGAGGTTTGCGGTTTGTGAGAAATTTTTCACTATATTAAGCATTTCAGTATAGCCTACTCGTAGTTATCTTTTATAACTGTACTAAATTACAAAATACCACTCCATATTGGTATCATTAAATATAAAAATATGTATAACTATACGAGTAAATATATCATCCGAGCGTGATAAAATAACCCGGTCTGAGCGCGACTTCTCACAAACATCTCATTTTTTCGTAGCAGTTAACTAATGTCAAAACTCATTAGGGCAGCTCTACATCTGCGTCAGTGTCAGGGACAAATTTAAAAATATAAAACTAAAGCGCTCCCAGCTAAAAAAATGAGTAATTAAATTTCAAATAAGGAGCTACATTGTGTTTCGATAATAAATTTTTTAAAAATTCTTTTGGTGCGTTAGGGAAAAATGATGAGAGATAAAAATTTATTCTTGCGATGTGCGAGCACACCGTCACGAAAAACTGACACCCTGAAGTTAGCTATAGTCAACATTTTAGTTTTTTCAAAAAAGTTACCATAATGAGTTATCTCAACATATAACAAAACTATCAATGAATTAAATACATTTTCTTATTAAAGTTGTCGTTTTTCGCAGATGGCGGAAGATAACGTTTTTAAAAAGAATTATATCCTATTACGCCAAAGGAGAATAACTTGAAACGCGCGTAAATTTTTATTTTTCAAAAAGCTGTAAAGCATTTCTATAGATATTTTGGTACATCAGCTACAACATTGCCGAACTTCAAAATCCGTTTGTTAGTTTTGGGCGTGATTGAGTAGCAAACATCCATCCATCCAAACATCCGAAATTTCGCATTTATAATTTTAGTAAGATTAATCTAATGAATATATTTATAAATCACATCAAAATGTGCATTGTTATAACACAGATCAGCTCGATTATATTTCGTACATTTGAGTATAGCAAAAACTGACGAGAAGAACGCGTGGATGGGCAAACAACTAGACTATATCATGTTAGGTCTAGAATATTTATGACCTGTTTACAACTGACGCACGAGGGAGCCGAGCACTGTCTTGTGGCGGCTTGGAAGTGGTTGGTGACAGGCGTTATAATTTTATCAATTGTTTTCGTATGTTAAAAATTCCCCAGGTTTTTTCCGCATCCATAGGTTTATCACACGGTCCTCTTCGACTTAAGAGTATCTTAAAGTAAGCAGCTACCGGTAGTTATAGTTAAGCTAGGTAGTGCAAGGGTATTTATACAATGACTACGTCTGCATATCAGCTGCTACAAATATACATTTTACGGGATTTTTTGTATTAATTGACATGGAGCAACAAAATCTGTGGCGCTACTATATTGGCCCATTGGAGGGTAGGAGGAAACGAGAGCAACGCATCTGTATTACAATAATGCAAATATCTATGGGCGTCGGTAATCTAGCTTACTTAGACTATAATATATGTTCCTTGCGTTATATTCCTACCTGTGCCGATACATGAGCGTTGATAACGCGAATGACGCTGGGTACATTCAATTATAATATTTTAAGTAGCCAGTCCTTTTGAGTTTCTAGTTATATAATCCAAATGCAAAAGCTGTGCCATAAAGTTTTTTTTATGGTAAGGGGGAGAAAAGAGAAATCGGAGCCTTGCAAAGACTACCGACGTCCATGAACATCAGCATAATTATGCCGATGCGTTACTCTCCCCCCCTCTCCAAAGGCCACCGGCTGCTCATCCGTAGGTGTTACCTTACGGCGGTATCAAGTGAGCGAGAGGTACCTCCCCGGTCGTGCGGGCCCAATTCCGTTGCATAGGAGGAATGTTCCCTCGCGCTATAAAAAAACCCCGTTAATTTGGTCTACAAGGTGTACTTCTGTCCTCTTCGTTTTCCAAGTCTAAAGACTACTCTTATATGAATACGCATCAATTTGACGACCTCAACAACACAGGTTCCCCCAGTCTCATTCCATGAGCCCGTTACAGTCTACAATCAGTAATTTCTGTCCCCTAACGATTTTGATGTGTACCAGTGGCGCAGGGCCGGTGTCAAAAAGAACGACGTCGAGTCACGCTCCGGTGGAGTGCGCCGGCGCATCCGGCGGGGCTGCGGTCCTGCAGCGACGTGACAACAGCGTGAATACTTAATCACCTCACAAGATATGTTTAGAATAAACTATGCTTAATGCTACTCTGATAAAAAGCCGCATTTGGAAAGAACAGCGGTGCTAGAACAGAAAAACTATCACGCGTTACGGAGATCGGTGTACTTCGTGCTTCCATTTGACCGTTGCTTAAAATTAAGGTTATTGTTATTTCATATAATGAAACAGTAAAAAAATCGTGTCTGTACATTAAACACTTTTCAATAATAATAATAATAATAATAATAGGGTGATAAGGAAACAGTAGCAGAGATTTTTTTCAAGAAAACTAATTGAGTGTCTGTCTAATTCTGTATGTATTGTCTAAGTGTAGTGCTACACATCGGTTACAGGTTTTTCCAAATTTGATTTTACCATTGAATAGATTATGTCACAGATTCTCAAAGCGTTGCGCTGCGGTGCAAGCGACAAATGTATGCAATGTCGGGAGGACGGTCAGTAAGGTAAGGATAATAAGGTCTATGAATTGTATCAAAGTAATGTACTAGTTACTAGATTGTACAGGGAGGCATAACAGCTGCAGCCAGGGTGTTTGTCCGTACCGCCCTCACCTACTACCGTTAAACTTGGAGTACTCTAGCAATAGCAAAGAAAACCCTTTAATTCCATTTGGTCCTCCATTTCGTAGGCATTAATTCTGCTGTACATTGGATATATTTGGAATTAGTATCAATAAATTTAGGAAAAGTAAAAACAATTATTGCGAAAAAAAGCATCAGTACAGGCATTTCATTTTTGTAACATATCTTTAACTTTATATATTTAGTTTAACATATTACGTTTATTAACCAAATTAACAACAGCTTTTACTTAATTATAGACCAAAAAATATTTTTTCTTCGCGGTTACATTCTTACCTTGCAAATCAAATTATAGTTTAAGATAAAGTTGTATTTCTTCTAAGACATCATGTCGTAAATTTATTTGGATTGAATCCAACACACAAGAAAAGAGAATGTACAGAATCTACACTTACCGTTCAAAATTATTTCAAAGTAGAACAAAACGAACAAAGTGTACACAGTAGCAATATTCTGGTCTCTACATAAAGAAATTGTCTTTGATATGTGGAAACCAGTTTAACGGCTTCTAGTAAACTCATCATTATCTCAACACTCTTTGGTACAGGGGCAGTAGTTACTAGGCTCGCAGAAACACGTACAGGAATAATCGCCATGTAAACTCGAGCAAGATCTTTAAAAATAGAATATAATCTTTGGGGTTACGTACGAAAAGTTCCGCCACTTGATTATCAGGTTGGTGAATGACATATATAATTTGTCTACACAACACATAAAATTATAAACTTAACATGAGCGATCTTCAAGATCTATAGCATGACTCAGACTATACTTGTCTCTTATTATAGAAGTGCTTATATGATAACCTTGTGCTGGAATACGATCTTTTAAATTAATAAATTCCTTAGGGTTCCTTGCCCAAAGCTGCTGCCCTTTGCCTATAAGGTTGGAGTCTGTTAAAATAGGGTAAACACTTGTGGTTTTTTAAATGCATAGAGAAACCAACGATTCTCTAAACCTCGGCCGTTTGTCCATTACTCCGTGACTGTGTAAAAGAAAACAAACGTTGAACTTTCGTGGTTTCCCAGACACAGCCCTACAGTTTTGTGTTTACTATTAGCATATAAACAATATGGTCTTTTTAAAAACTTATATCTCTCTTATAATATATTTTTTCATGTTATAACTCATTTTCAGCTCACAAATTATTGAATTACGCGGTTTTCAAACGATAGTTATTAATTATATATAAATATCATTGAATGTAATCAATTGAATAAAAAGTATAGAAAGTGTAAATTTTCTTCACTACATTTTTCACTGAGCTTAAATACCGTAAGGACTTCTATTACGGGTAGGTACCGGACAATGGAAATGTAAATAATTTACTATTTCTTTTAATTTAAGATTTTTATTAATAGAAGCACGTGCATTATTATAAAATATATAAGGGCGGAAATATATCATGGCGGCAGCCGTGATATGGGACTTTACTGGTATCCGAATAGAGTTTTTCACTTCTATTTTTATATATATAAAAAAAAATGCACTTTGAATTTATTTGTAACAACATCCGTACTGCTAACAACTGATACCTCTAACAAAGTTTAGATTGGCATATGCAACGTATAATCGCGCGATGCGCAACTTTGCCTTGAGACGGCGAATTAAAATATAACAGGAATTTATTAAGCGTTACAGTAATAGATATGTAATAGATTGAGTAACTCTAAGGAAATTTTTCCTGTTATCAACGTGTTTTGACTCCCTGCCCGTGACACGAACCGGCAACCCTAAAACGGCTTAAATAGCGCGGCATACCCGCTTCCTTAACACTGCGCCAATCGGTCCTCTAACAACATTTTAACATGCATGTGTTTATATAGACTGGTAAGACGGCAAATCATCTCCCGCTGCAATGATAATTATTAACAAACCAGTATCGTTTTCTAAATCGCATATAAATAGGCAACTTTCCTAGCAACGGATATCCTGCAGGTCAGGTAAGAATAAGGTAAGCTGAGGTACAATTAGAAAACTGGATCGTCGCGTATAAAGCAGGCAGCTATAGGACGCGCCTATATCGTAGCCAGGTACAATGTGCATAGACTATATTCGTAAATGCCAAGATTAAGACGCGCCTATTTCTTAAATACCCCGATATAGGATTATTATATGGGGATTCGTCAAAACTCCATTTCTTTTTGTTTTCTAGGAAATAGTGTCTTAGAGCATTGGTGAGTGTTCCCTCTTACAAATCATGTATCCTGTGTGTCTCATACTTAATTGTTTAACAATTCACGGCGTGTACCTTTTTGGAATAGCCAAATTTGTTAAAAATAACTGAGTAATTATATTGTTAATACTAAGTATTGTAAGTGTTATATAATAGTTAATCCAATTCATCGTAAAATATTCATAAGTATGATTGCTAGCAGAAAACACTGATATTATAGTTATTCTGCCAGTTATGCTGCAACATCGGTTTTAAGGTATATTCTTTAAATTTATGGAGAAGCGTCGGCTTTTTGGCGATTTTAATCCCTGCCATTATGTGAGCGAAAGTTTAACCAGCTGCGCCAGATGCGGGCAGCGCAGCAATGGCAGTCTTGTTACAGAAGACTTAAGGTACATGAAGTTGTAATTACCAGGTCCAGTCGCAAGTTGAAGGACACATGCTTGCGCTGTGGGGCGGCAATGGCGGCGGGTGCTTCGTAGAACGCGGCTTCCTCGAGCCCGTAGTCCGACTCGCTCTCCGTCCACTCCAGCTTCATGCTGGGACTGCAACAATATTCACATTTAATATTCAACCCCCACGAAAATCTTTTCAAGATGCTTCACGTGGGTTGATACTTTTAGTGAATTTGTGAAAAGGGGCGGAAATGTGTAACAGGAAGTCTCTATTCGATTTGAATATCGAATTATTAGAATATTTTGTCACCTTTTTCATACTCTCAAGGTTAATTTCTGTCGCTGTCAATATAATATTTTTAAATATGGAAAATACTATTTCAAAACTTAATTAAATATTACATAAACGTATTTGTTGAATAAATAAAATATTCGACTCTGTCTATGTAGAGGACTATTGAGGCCGAATATGTACGTAGCACAGCATAGGTACGTATAACACTTATTAATCATCTTATCAAAGGGTTAAACAAAAGTTTTCATCATCATCACCGGCTCTTACCCATCTAATGCTAGATATTTTAATAATTCTAAGAGGACTAGAAAATATAGAATAAGTACTTACGATAGTTCTGGGAGGGGATTTTAAGTGAGTCCATAAATGGAGATCTTTTATATCCTCTGGAAGTAGGACTACTACGGATCATTTTATCTAGACGAAGGACGGAAGCGTCAATAAGACTATGCAATTTGGTACGAATATCAAATCAGTGGCTCTCTTTCGCACCAATTATTAAAAAAAAATTAAAACAATTAACATGCGAAATGTTTTGTTTTTATAATGTACAATGAGTGATATGTCACATTTGATAAAAACCCCGATAAATATTATTACTAAAAACGATGTGTAATTTTTATCTCCGCAAAGTAGATAAACTTCATTACAGCCCGTGGTTTATAACGTGAAAAGAGTGAAGTTGGCAGCGTTAAAACTTGTAATGCCACTTCTCAGATATTTTGCTGGCACATTTAAATATTCAATTAGCATATTATTTTCTTTGAATATATTTAATCACGGCTCTACCGTTATGTTGGGCTGATTTCAATTACATTTTATAACCGTAATCGACATTTTAATGGACGTTTATTCGTGTCGTTAGTATTTTTTAAATCCATGGTGTCGATGAGTATATTTTAAACTTGGGTTAATTCTAGTTCTATTGTAGTACGATGAAGTCTTAATTATTGTTAGTTTATAACAAAAGAAGTTACAATATCAATCAAGAATATGTGGCAAACAAAAATGTTTAATGATAATAGTGCGTATTAGTAGGAAAGCTAAATTAATAACATGGCAATAAACTTTGCAAAGTCAGTTTTATTTCTTACGGAAATAAATCAAAGATTTAAAAAATATCGTACAATACATTCTCAACTATGAATAATCTATTCAAATCCCAGTCCTGGTAGCCTGGCGATAGTGATGATACTGGACTGAGTCGCGTCGCGTTACCTGTGATTTTAACATGATGATTTTATAGTCTAGTCTTCCTCGTAACATAGGACAGCTAATACTGAAATAATTTTTCAAATCAGATTCGGTACTTTCTAGGATTAGCGCGTTCAATGTAACAAACGAACCCTTCCGCTCTATAACATTAGCATAGACAACAGCACGGGGCCACGTTTAGTGACGTAAGAAACGCTGTGATCGTAAAACACCAGCTCGTTATCGTCAACAATATCAAATAATATTTTTATGGCCGGTCCGCACACGTACAGAAACAATAGGGCTTCACTAACCGCACGGCGCAACCATCGTTGCCTCTGGATCAGAATTGACAAGCTCTACGTCCCGCTCGTTGTCTTCGGATTGGAAAGGGACGGCGTGCGACCGAAGCTCGTGGTGAGAATACCTGACCAGGGAGATAACCTGTTCCTCTCTACAAGTTGCGGGTCGGTTTACTTTATATTGCACGGCTTCTTGTGGCCACCAAATTAATTATTAAATTTTATGACCCTGATATAGACTTAGATACGGGTTTTTATTCTCTATCGATACTAGTGATCCGCTCCGGCCTTGCCCATGAGGAACACGGTCTGGAAAACTACATTAAGCAATTATACACTAAAACCTTCCTGGAGGATCGTAGACCATTTTTGAAAACCGAATGAAATTCTGATGTGTACATTTTGCGAAAATCCACCTCCAACTTTGTTTTATAATATGTATGTATATCGGTGAAGGTGAAATTTATCATATGAACCATATGTAGGCAAGTTTATTCTCGCAAGCTTGAGATTATGTATCTCCTTTTGTAACGTAATAGCACTGGGCGTCTCTTGAATTAATCAAACTAATCTGAACAATAGAAGAAGAGGCACAATTCTATAAACATTCATTAACACCAAGCGTACGATCAAAGCGATCCGAACGCTTTCAAATATAACACGTCGATCCGGCGGAAACGGTGCCCAAAAGCACATGCTACAAGCCCTTCTAACACGAAAATACTCCGACATGGTGGATATTTGTGTCTCGAGTGGCCGCAAGTGATTCAAATGTGTCATCGGAGGAATTGGACGGCGTGTCCCGAGCTGATATCCGGCGGAAACGACATCGTCAGCGACACCCGGATTGTTGTCATTGAAGCGATGCGCCCGTCTGTTCCTGGTTTGTGGAGGGTGAAAACACACAGCCGTAACCGACTCGGGTGTCGAACTCTTTTTACCCGACTCAGATTTTTTTTTCGGAGGGATCTACTACTATTGGCAATGCTATTACATTTGCCGTAACAGCTCATGGGACTAGAGAAGACATTGATGTCGAGCTCAGGGAGACGAAAGGGGGACAGAACCCCCCTTTTTCGCGCAGATGAGAAAAGACGTACCAGATTGAACTCAGAAGGAGGGCAATGGTTTTCGAGCGTCCGTAGATTACTATGTTTCCAGTTATAGACTAAACGGCTTGATGGATTTGCAGTCAGTCAAAGCCTTTACATTCAGCCATTACAGAATTAGGAACGATTTGATTGGTTGCGAGGAACATCTAAACCGACTGATAGTGCTGACGCCTTTGGTATACTCGAAGAAGTAGTTTTGAGCTTATATTCTTTTTATATACAAAAATGTCAGCTTAATCTTAGAGCTTAGAGCATTACACTTTACAGATCTTATCATTTTCGTTTAATAAAATGATACCTGCACATACTAACACATGTAAAATCTCGTGTCACGATGTTTATGCGGACTAATCTCTGATACTACAAGATAGATTTAAATAAAATTTCACACAGCTTCTTGACTTTGTTCAACTTAAACTCTAGGATATATTTTATTTTGATTAATAATAATTAATGTCTATGCAGTTTAATACGAATATTTAATCGGTGACTACTTCACACATTTTTTATAATATATGTATAAAATTTTGCATTTTATAAGGTACGATGGGTTTGACATCTCATTTGATACAAACGCCAAGAAATAATGTCCAAAAAGAAAGAAAAAGTAAAGATCTATTATGACAACCACAGCTAAGTGCAGCCGGGCTAGCAGATTATACGTTTTTTTAATTATTTCATTTCATAAAAACAGTATATTTTTATTCAAGCAGACTAGCATCCACAGATGAAATAATTGCATAGTTTCGATTGAATTAAATATAAATGTTATATTGCGCTGTGTATCACCTCAGTAGCTCAAGGCCGGTTGTTTTCACACTCCGCCATATAACAGTCAGTTCAGCATAAACTTATATAACATATACCTACCAGAACGAGGATCAATTTTCAGCCACCAAGCAATTATTTAGAACAAATAATTTATGCAACACAACATTAGATACCTACTTGAATATACAGTCTTAGTAGAGGTAGTGTCATGCTGTATTGCAGATGGATTAGGACGGCGCGACCGAGGAGATACGTCTCGTCCGTGTGAGAGCCCGAGCGGTACGCCGGCACCATATGGCACCGGCGTAAAGTGACATCTTTGCTTTCGCATTTCGTGCGATTTCTGAGTAGACGGTGACCCATTGGATGGGAGTAGTAAGGCTGACAACGTATTCGCATAACTACTATACGGATGTTTATGGGCGTCGATACTTATCAAAAGGCTCCGCCTGCGCGTTTGTCCCCTATAATATTAAAAAAACAGGACTGCAATAAATATCTTATAACACGCCATGTGCCTCACGTTATGGAGACGAATTCTACCATATCGAAATAAAATTAGAGAAGCTTGTCGGGTGTAGTCATAAAAATGAAAACATTTCCTCGTCAGTTTCTTTTTACCCAACTGAGTCAGAAGGAAGGAAATGTTTCTCCTCATGAAAAACATTTCCTTCCTTCTGACTCAGTTGGGTAAAAAGAAACTGAGGCGTAGAATGAATGGCTAGTGAAGTTCTTGTCGAACACTCTCATATCGGGATACATCTCTCTCATCTGGGAGAGAGATGGCGACCCCCTTCTAGGACTAATCCCTCTCAGGACTCCAAACCTAGTAACTCATAGAAGTCCGATGCAGCTGTATTGGGTTTCTCGTCGCAGCCTTGGTTCAGGTTTAAAAAAAAATTGTCGCACGGTAATCCACGTGAACAATGGCGCGAATTGAAGTGTTTGTAGTTACAGTTGGAGGTCATACGGAGAAGATACGCAGAAAGTACGAAGTCTTTAATGGAATACGCATTATATTTTATAGATTTTATTATTTTCATTAAATAAAATGATACCTACCCTACACACACGCACACAATGCACAAACGCAATACACACGTTGTGACACAAAATTACGTTATGACGAATGACATATAGTTTTAAATAAATACATAAGGATTGACAATCAAACTGTGTTAAAAGTCAAATGTTCGCTTTTTTTTTTAAATAAGGATCGAATTTCGATCTCTTAGCGACCACTGGTATCGACAAGTAGGCATCAGTTATGTTCCGCCTACGCAGGTTAATAATAAAGACATAACGCCTATTACCACATTTCGAGTTGTGTGCACTTCGTACTAAATGAACAGTCTATTGATGAAATGAAGATGTTTTTTGTTGACAAGGATCTAATACGTGAAACAACCTTGAATTGAAAAGCAGGAGACTCGACTATTCATTTTATCATATTACATACGCTCATAAAACATTAGCTTCTTCCAGGTACAGTCGGTTAACAAACACCACATCAAAGCGTTGACGAGACAGACAAAAACAAGATCATTCACACCAACGCACCTCTCGTACACACACGTTTGTCAACTTGTGCAAGTGTGCGTGTGTCTCACAGTCTGCTGTGCATGTATGTGCGGATCATTTATGGTAAACGCTAAGTACAATGTATTATCTCTGAACGCACCGCTATCTAATCGTATCGCATGTTTATCAACCGCGCCATTGTGAATATTAAAAATAATTTTCTATACGATTTGAATGAACACTTTCCGGCAAAAGCCCGAGGACTTGGATATTCTGATAACTTCTGGAAATGCTAATTTACCCAAATTAACAGATGCTCGGCATAAGGTCCCCGACCCACAGAGCATGAGACATAAGGCACGGCGCACACGCAATCTCGCATGTCCGATAATCGTGCGCATGAAACGGTTAATCGGTTTACTTATACATGATTTGATAAGTGGGCAGATTTTAGGCATTGCTGAGATTGTTTATGTATTCATATTTTTTAACATGCGTACACATTTTTATATTTAATTTTGTATAAATAATTAGAATTTTCTTTTTAATTTTATTACCTGCACTAGAGGATGGCGAAAAGGCGGAGTGCCTGGCCGACACACTAGAGAGTCAATGCACTCCTAGTTCCCTCGCCACAGACCCCTCCCACATAGAAGAGGTACATAACATAGTAACGGCCCGCCTGACTGTGCCGCCGGACGGTGATGATGAGATCATACGTCGAACGGACACAGAAGAAGTGAAGGATCTAATAAAGAACCTTCACTCGAAGAGGGCCCCCGGGCCAGACGGAATAACCAACAAGGCACTGAAACAGCTGCCGCCCGTTATTATAAACCTCTTAGTGTGCATCTTTAGCGCCCTTCTGGCGCAGTGCACTTTCCCAGACTCATGGAAAGTAGCCATAGTGATTGGCATACACAAACCGGGAAAACCCCGGACGGAGCCCACTAGCTACGGACCCATAAGTCTCATAAGCTCGTTAGGAAAAATCTATGAAAGGATAATCCTCGCACGCCTGAAAACCGTGATACGAGAGAAAAATCTCTTCATGGACGAGCAGTTCGCGTTCCACGACAGCCATAGCTCTCCCCAACAAGTACACCGCCTCACGAAGTACGTACTCTCGGAACTCAAAAGACAGGGCCGGCCACGCGGCACGGGCGATGTCTTCTTTGATGTAGCAAAGGCGTTTGACAAGATTTGGCATCAAGGCCTCATCTTCAAACTGTACCAACTAGGATTGCCCGACAGGATGGTGCTGATCGTAAACAGCTACCTCGTCCCCTCAGAGCTGGAGTTCCTCAAGGATCGGTCCTCTCTCCCACCCTCTTCAATCTGTACACAAGTGACATACAGCGACACCCCGGCGTCCACCTGGCGATGTTCGCGGATGACACCGCACTGTACACGTGGTACCTCCCCAAATTCGGAGCCAAGCTACTCCAAAAGACCGTCACCGAACTCGGTGAATGGTTCTTAAAGTCGAGAATAGAGGTCAACGCAGAAAAGAGTGAGTCCATACTCTTCTCCCGTACCCCACCCTCCCACAAACGAGGAAAATGCTCACCATCATGATCTACGGTAACGTGATACCCAGAGCAGAGACGGTAAAGTATCTAGGCGTTACGCTCGATAGGTCGATGAGCTTTAAGAATCACATAGATAACGTTCTGAAAAAGGCACGGCATGTCCTTCTCAAATTATATCCACTTATTAACAAGAAGAACAAAATGGCGAACAGGCATAAGCTCACCTTGTACACTACATGCATACGACCGATCATGTCGTACTGCAGTGCAGCATCCGCGCACATAGCCCCGACCCAAATAGAACGTTTGCAGAAAGTGCAGAATAGATTCTTGCGCATGGCCACTGGATGCCCGTGGTACATTCGTAACATCGACCTACATTGCGACTTTCACTTAACATCGATAAAAGGACACTTCAAAGAGCTGTCTCAAAAGTTCTTTGACCGTGCTCTTAATCACAAAAACAAACTAATCGTTCAAACGTCGGAATACGACCCGACGTTATTAACCGATTCCCGTTACCGTCGGCCGAAGCACGTACTGCACGACGCCGACGACGCGGTAGCCATAGCACTTGCTAGGTCCGCCCTTGCACACAAGCAAAAACACACCCAGACACTCATCCACAGTAAAATGCCAATAGGGCCAACCTACGGATAGCAGGTTTTAGTCGGTAGTAGGTAGTAGCTATCGCTACACGACCTGACCCGACAAACTCTTCAGGCCCCTTGGGTCGGTTGGGCAGTGTATAAATGCATTCTCTCCTGCTAGAACCAATTCGATATACACCGCTCGTACCGGTCGAGCGTTGAAACCTTACATATAGTTACATAGCTATAAGACATATGACTGACAGAATGACAAACTCACACACCGCTTACGGAAACGAGCCCGGGTTCGAATCCGTAAGACGTGAGCTTAGATAAATGTAGAAATAGCTCTAAAAATAAAAACTAAATTATGATCACGGCTTCTAGCCGATTTGAAGCGCAAATCGACCCCATCCGTCGGTGGGTGGGGGAGGAGGCCGGCCTCCTCTGACAAGCCAAACCGAAATACGAGCTCAACTATCCTTATACACGTCCCGTAACATAAAACGGCATCGTGCGCGCGCCGTCTCACTAGCGTGGAGAGGGGGACCGCTTCCCCCTTTTCGGTCCCAAAAATAATTACTATAGGGTAATGTCCACAAAAATTCCGGTTTGTATCTTCCCATCTGCGGGAAAAGAGGGGGGTCTGTCCCCCTATCGTCTACCTAAAACCTGGAGACAAAAAGTCTTCCGTAATCACTCGAACTGTTAAGGCTGTACAAGCGCCGCCAATCTGTAGTAGGTCCCTCCGAAAAAGAAAAAAGTCAGCGGTATACTTTCGTGCATCGGCTTATACATTCCGCCTTTGCCAAATAAAAATTATACGTCAATATATGTCATATTATCCTTTTTTATTTGGCGACTACTTATATGTAATGTCATAATTACGAATATATCATATCAAAACAGTAAACAACACATTTAGGTTTTTGATTTAGTTAATAATATATTTTAATTATGGATAAACGTTTTACTAAACCCCCGATAGATTGGGCCAATTTGGAGAAGATGGTGCCAGTGGAACAAAAAACTAAGTTCATGGTTTTTAAGGCAAAATCTGAACCATATCTACAACGGTGGGTAATCACATTTTGTATGTACAAAAATGAAAATGTTTTCATCGTCACATTTTTATCCAGTTGAACGGCAACCGGCAGAAGGGTAAAGTTGTCAAACAAACTTATTCGGACTTCGGACCTGTATTATTGTAAAACGCGAGTTTTAAATTTATGCCTTTTAAATTTTAAATTTAGTTAAAGACAAAAAGACCTTTTAAATTTAGTTAAAGACAAAAAGTCTTCCGTAATCACTCGAACTGTTAAGGCTGGACAAGCGCCGCCAATCTGTAGTAGGTCCCTCCGAAAAAAAAAAGTCAGCGGTATGCTTTCGTGCATCGGCTTATACATTCCGCCTTTGCCAAATAAAAATTATACGTCAATATATGTCATATTATCCTTTTTTATTTGGCGATTTCTTATATGTAATGTCATAATTGCGAATATATCATATCAAAATAGTAAACAACACATTTAGATTTTTGATTTAGTTAATAATATATTTTAATTATGGCTAAACGTTTTACTAAACCCCTGATAGATTGGGCCAATTTGGAGAAGATGGTGCCAGTGGAACAAAAAACTAAGTTCATGGTTTTTAAGGCAAAATCTGAATCATATCTACAACGGTGGGTAATCACATTTTGTATGTACAAAAATGAAAATGAAAATGTTTTCATCGTCACATTTTTATCCAGTTGAACGGCAACCGGCAGAAGGGTAAAGTTGTCAAACAAACTAATTCGGACTTCGGACCTGTATTATTGTGAAACTTATTCGGACTTCGGACCTGTATTATTGTGAAACGCGAGTTTTAAATTTATGCCCTTTTTTTAAGAGTGCTCTCCATTCCCGCTGAGCCCCCAAAGATCAACTGGGAAGATTATAAAAAATTGATCGATGCAAAAACTGTGGATAAATTGAAGGCTGGTTATGAAAAGTTCCAGGTTCCTTTCCCCGAGGACAAACTCTCTGCTCTGGTCAACGAGCAATGGGCCGAACTGGAGCCAAAGATTAAAGAGTTTTGTGACGAAGTACAAAAAGACATTGAAAAGTAATGTATTATATTTAGTAAGAGGTAGTGCCATACTGCATAGGAGGGGGTAGTGCTTTGGGCCGGCACGACCGGAGAGGTACCTCTCGCTCTCTTGATACCGCTGTAAAGTGACACCTGCGGTGTCGTGTTTCGTGTGGTTTGTGAGTAGCCGGTGGCCCATTTGGGGGGGGGGGTGAAAAGAAGATATAATTATGCTAATGTTCATGGGCGTCGGTAGTCATTGAAAGGCTCGGATTTCTCGTTTGTCCCATATACTATAAGGAAGAAAAGCTTATAATAAAATATGAGTAAAGTTAGTAATATTATAAATGTGAATTTATGTTTGTTATCCTTTTACGCAAAAGCTACTGAATGGGTTTAGATGAAATTTGTCACATACAGATAATATAAAAGTATTTTTGAAAATAATGTTGGTTTTCTTAGGGGTTATAATAGGCGGATAAAAGCATTTTCGATCAAAATCAAGCGTTTTACAAACGTCTTTTTGAACGTCGCTACTTTAGTAACCCAACAGTTCAACACTAACCTTTGGTTTATTATGTTACAGCAGATATGAATAATAAAATAATATATTGTAAACTACGGGGCTGTTTCTCGTTTAGATAGAAATTATATTTAATTTACAGGACTCGAGAAAAGTTGGATAATGTTAATGCAACGCCTAAATTTGAAGACATGACAATGGAGACGTTTGCTAATTACTATCCAAATATCGCTATAGATCCTGTCAATAAACCATCCTTTTGGCCGCACAATCCCGAGGAACAGCCAGGATATGTAACGCCAGCTCAGAAAGCGTTGATTCAATCGAAGGCAGCAAAGAAAAAATAAACAAGAAACAGAAATCCACAAAATTACATGAATGAAGAAATTAAAAACAAATCACTGAGGACGTATAAATAAACTGGTTTGATTTCTCATTATTTTCAGTTAAATCTCACTGATCTTTATAAAGCAGTGTAACATTATATTGAAGCAAACACGGTGCTTAGCGCTTCTGAGTTTGACACGTCCACAAATTAAAGGGCAACAACGCCCTTTCAGATTTTGAACCAAAGACAAATAATTGTTTCTTTTTTTTTGTTATTAAGAGAGTATGCATTTAACAAATACAATCATTGTTCCCACGGGATAGACTTTCACGTAATGGCACCGCGGGACACAGGTATTTTTTATACTAGTGGTATACGGCAGGCGCCCATATACAACGCATTTGTCATACAGATGCCTCCATTCCTCCCCGCCCCTTCAATGAACCACCGGCTACTCACAAAACGCATTGAAGGCGACAGTATAGCTGTCATATAAGGTAAAAAAGGGGATAAGGGGTAAGAATTACAGTTTTAATTTGATTCACGTATATTAGCATAATGTGTAGAAATTTCGATATCCAGGGTTGAAGGTTTACGGAGTGGAAGCCACCGTAAAAGCTAGTTTATACTTATATTAAAACATCGTGAAATCTGTATTTCATAATGCTACTGTGAAAATGAAGTGCTGAGAAGTATATTATGCAAATACATTTACTAAGCTACTGCTATTTTCAACCACCTGAAGCATCGTGGTAACTACATCTTCTAAAGCAGATGCCAATTTTTTGCTGCCATATCTTGTGACGCAAAAAGTGGAAACACTGCATTATTTCTTTTTAATCCTAAATAATAAATTTTAGAGCACAGGCTTCGATGGTTGAAGGTGTTAGATGGCTAAAACTTAGCAAACCATTGTAGCATTATTACTAACGCAATAATTATAACTCACTGTAGCTAACACATTGAAATGGTCATCAAATTAGAAATTGTTGTTTCTCAACTTGACAATCATAGCAGGAAACTATGTTAATAAATCGAGTTGATAGTTTCGAGAATGAACACTTTTCATAATTTTGGTTAGTATTTCTAGGTAGGATGAAACATGGCCCGAAGAAGTTCCGCTAGCTCTATGGTTCAAACGACGTGTGACTGATTGTCTATGGCAGTAAAGGGCTGTAAGGCTATATTTAGAAGCATGCTCAGGGTCACGATGCGTTAGCCAAGAAGTCGCGCGTGGCAAATTGTGAATGATTATTATTGTATGCGGTTACTGGTTTTATTTTTGTCCTTAACTTGGCTTTAATTTTAACTGGTGGGATGTGTGTGAAATTTTATTAAGAGCCATTTTTGTATTGAATAAACACGACGCCCAACTGTAGGGTGCACTTGGAAACAGCCCTTTTAGGTGTTAGTTACTCAGGAGACAAAAGAGTAGAAGCACAGGTTAAAGAATAGTAAAAAGCATATCTACCAGCCGAACGAAAAGGACCTTTTAATACTATGCTTCCGAAATTTTCGACACATCACATAAGAATCTACATGGTCAAACAAGATCGTGGATGATTATTGGGACAAGCCTGTAGATGTCACCATCTTCAGATATACACCACTAGCCCGAAAATCGGCGGAGTCCGTCATGTGGACTGCCGACGGAAGTAAATATTTAAAACTGCATTTGCACCTAATGTAGCTCGTCAGGCCTCAGCATGACGATGATGCAAGTGATTTTTTATGAATCCAAAAAGTGGTTCACTTCCACTTCAAAAATATTTATAGGATTAATTCCTATTAATTTTCTTGTTTACATTCTATGTAAACAATAAAATGTGGCGGTATATACGATATTCTAATGACTTAGATGATATGAACAAAACAAAGACAAGATTTAAATATGTATGTTTCGTAAGTAATTTATTTCCAGAAACAATATTAAAGTGTACAAAATAGACAAGAATTGTGTTTTCTGGCAGCGGTTCCACGCTCATGAATGAACTCCGTTACATTCAAAAGTGGGAGTATTTGTATCTATAAATGAATTGGGGACAGTATAACGCTAGGTTTGCAGTATCTTTGAGTTTTGTCATGAACAAATAAGATTGCTAAGAAGGCAGAAGCTCCTGAGTTTGGTATCATCAAAGAAGGAAAACCTCAGAAGGTGCTTACGTGCTTACCTTTGGAAGTGATTAAAATAGTAGTCACAAGCAGCTCCTCCCCCACCCCCACCCCGCGCGATGTCACTCGAATACACCTTTGCACCTTTACGTGTTGAAAATTGCCATATCCCGCCTTAGAGCACCACAATCATATAGAACCTATGCAAAATTTAAAACTCCTAGCACTTGTAGTTTGAGATTTTGTGATGAATGTGTGAGTAAGTGACTTTTCGCTTTTATTTAAATAGATGACTTGGCGTAGAGCGCAGACTCTGTTTACATGTTGATAATTATCGACTCACATTTTTATTTATGTTGTCTTGTGTGGTTTCTACATTTAAAGTTAATTTGACAATAAGGAAATCACTTGAGATCATATTTCATATGGTATCACATTTACAATCCATTTTAATTCACGAACTTTATTTTGCTAAGCATAATCGCTAGGGTTTTGGGAAAATATTCCAGTTCTTTTAGTTTAGTAGTTCGACTTGTTAGTAGTTTGATTAATTTTACGCGTCATTTTGTGGGAACAATAAACAATCATGATCTCTCGGTATCAATATTTGGTAACTCCAATTTTTGTACCAGCTGGTACACAGCTGTTTACTGTCTGGGTTAACCATTGATTTTTTTATCAGTGTCCTGATAAATAGTCTAGAGATAATGATCCCTCCATCTTACCTATGGCCTATATTCCAACATTGGGTAGTGGACGTTAATGTTCGGATTTCACTATTGCATAAGACGTGTGAATATAAATGTCTGAGAGATTATTGACTCTACATTGCCTCAGCATAAACACGATTTCCATTCCCATTATCTACCATAGCTACTTTTGAGGCAGAACACAACGCATGTCTTCATTAATTCAAATGCATTCATATCCTTTTCTGTCAATCGTTTGAGTCTGCTTCTGAGAAATAAAAAGTTCTTTATAGCAAGAGCGTTTAAGTAATTTTAGGTTGCACATCTGCATTTCATTTTGATATAATAAGTTACGAGAATTCACATATTTCACATATTCAATTACAGAAGATGTATACAATTTGTGATATTACAAAATAGGGGATCGCAACATGTTTTACAATACAGAGCCTGAATTAATCCAGTGGTGAAATTGTCTTTGCTGTAGTCAGCTATGGAGCGAAAATTTAAATTTGGAATACAAATATGGCGGTAAATTATGAGTTATTAAAACTAATATGGGAGCTGTTAAAATAAATTCCTCGGCATTTACGAGGTGCAATCCCATTTCAAGTGGTATGGAGCGAACATAGTAATAAGTGTGTATTTGCATTAGCACTACTATTTTCTAATTCTGGTTTGATGAATGATGAGAAGAGGAGCGCATAACAGATGATATAAATACCCAACTTACATACACATAAGACATGGTAGGCATTTATTATAATAGCACTGGCCACTCATTGGGTCTATGATCTAGACATCATTACTTACACGCTTTTATAAATACTTTATGTAATAAAATATAAAGATAAAAACTTTATTCGAATGCGCTAACATCAGGAACTATTGGCCCAAATCGAAAAAAAATATCTTTTTGTGTTGAATAGTCCATTCATCTAGTGAGGCTATAAGCTGTATACCATGACGCTACGACTAATAGGACCGGAGTTACACGGATGAAACCGCCGTTGATGTTAGTGTAATATAACCAGCATTAGGTTATATCTGTTTGCTTTTGAAAATAATTTAACGGTGAATCTTTTCTTTAGTTAGAGCAGGACATGAACCGTTGAAGCGGCGGAAGATTTTATCGACGTTCAAAGTGTATTTTTTATATATCAAATTTAAATAGAAACATTTATATTTCAAAAAGCATATTATACACTACATTTGCATGTTATACTCTCCAAAACGAGCTAATCACATTGGCGATAAGGTGAAACCTCACTTCACGCTGATGATAAGTTACAAATTACTTCCCCGGACACTATTTAGGGCTTCATATCGCTTTCGTAATTGTCAAATTGATTTGTCAGCGAAGTGTGTATGATGCTATGACTACCGAACTACCGGCTCATCATTAAGATTGCCCAGAAGACCGCTGCGCTACAGCCGTTTCATGACAGTCCCGCTGTTCCATGACACCATAGCCTGATAATATAATCGACAGCGCTCCGCGGTTCCACTATCGTAACATGGTAAACTTCCATATTATAAATCTCGCGTTAAATAAATAAATATTATTAATACAGTTGACAGTTACTCGCAAACATTCCAATGTAGTAGCTGTCACTTTACGGCGGTATTATGTGAGCGAGAGGTACCTCCCCGGACGTGCCGAAAACTCTTGCTAAGAAGGTTTACCTAACAGGGGTAGTGCCATGGCTGCATTGCGGCTGTGTTGGACCGGGACGACCGGGGAGGTACCTCTCGCTGACATGACACTGCCGTAAAGTGACAGCTACGCGGCGGAAGGAAGGGAGGGTAACGCATCTGCATGACAACAATAATAGGATGGCTCCGATTGCTGGTTAGCCCCTAATACTATATTAAGCTAGCTATGACCTATATTATATTTGATTATTTTTCAGATATTATTTAAATAAGATAAATATTCGTCTTAGTTTAATTGAATAAGGTAGCTTCAATCAAGACTTTTCAATACCAAATTCATTTTATGTATTGACTTGTACAACTGGGTATTGGTTCAATGCTGGCTCTTGAAAATTTTACAATCTTTCGCGCACATTAATTTCCTTTTTTAAATTAAATAGGTAAATGAATAAATGGTCTGAGATAGAATGCGAATGACTTTTTAACAAAACTGATTTGCTGAATGATTTAGATGGTTAAAAATCATGAATAAGCAACAACGCCCTACCAATCAACTCGGTAATGGGATAGGCAGAGGAAACCGCGTGGCGGTATGGAGCTCATAATAAAAAATTAATTCTAAGTATTTTTTCGTCTAAACATTTATTCAGAGAATATTGAAAGTCATCAAATGAATGACAAATAATATTTAGAATTTCATCATTAAATTTAAGCTGATTTAACGTCGAGATCAGATACAGTTGTGCACATGTGTGGCGTGGGTGGAAGGGTGAGGAATAGACCACCTGTTGCAGACGGTCTATTTTTAGTACCGGCAGGGGGAGGGGGCTGCCCCCTCCACTCTCCCCGCGCCGCGCTCCGAGCTCCCCCCGCTCCTAACTCCGCGACTAACGTGCGAAGTAGAATAGCCCACAACTGAGCACAGGTCAACGCAACATAAATTACAGTCGACGTTGTCAAAGGCACTATGTCAAGTAGTTGATTGTTTCAATATTAACATTTGATATGAAAATGTACAGCTTTATAATTCACACGTAATCATTAACATTATTTAAATTCTTAAATTTATGTTATTAATAAAAAATATGCGCCTTGGTAGACTCAATAAAGATATTCGTATTATTATAAGAGCGAAGGTGCTTGTAAATAAAAAGAAGTGTATGTGTGTACTCATGCAAATAACACGTTAGAAGTTAAACTTCTTTGACATGACAAGAGGAACATTAAAATGTTGTCTATAGCTAACTTAGGGGTGTCAGTATTCCGTGAAGTTATGCGCGCGCATCGTCAATATTTACACTCATCATTTTTTCGTGACGATAAATTAAGGCCTTTAATCATTTAGTAAACCATACGTATTATTGTCTTTACTATAATCTAAGATCATTTATCATCATCATCATCAATATCAGCCCTTATCGGTCCACTGATGGACATAGGCCTCTCTCAATAAACGCCAAGACAACCGATCTCCTGCTACCTACATCAATCCCGGACCGTCTACTGCACGGAGATCGTCTTCCCACCTGGTGAACAGTCGACCAGCACTTCGTTTTCATAAACGCGGCTAATTAAATACTAATTTATTCTAGTATTAAATGATTTAAGACTGTAATGAATAGAAATGTTGTTTATATACTTTTTTACAGTGTAGAAGGGTACACGTGAGCGGGAATTACTTCTTCTGCGGTCGTGCCGGCTCAATTCGACTGCGATGCAGCATGACCTCTTACTAAACTATAGATTGCATCTATAAAAAAATGTAACGGGAATTATTTCTGATCCCATTGTTGAGCATAGCTCAGGACGGAATGGTCAGGGACTGAATGGCGAATATACGGGGAACTACCTGTTCACACGTGTTTATTACTATTACAGACATTTAAGTTTAGATCGGCACAAATACGCACGTAATCATGCGATACGTGGCGATGGCCCACTTGCAGTCTCGATCCCTTTAGGCATATAAACTGCAATAGCGAATTAAACGATCCGACGGCGACATATAAGTACAAAAACATAGAAAAGTGTAGAAAGACTATTAAAATGTTATAACAGAAGAGTTATAAGTGTTACTGTAGTCATTCTGTGATAGGTTTAATGCGTAACCCTTATGAAAGTCTTACACTAATCAAAGTGTTTTCAGTCTCTGCTGTATACAGACGAACTGCTGCCGTGCCTTGAAACGTACACTCGATTCGTTTCCGTTCAGTTCATAAATTAGTGTTAGATTCATACTATACAAAAGAACTATAAATCTGAAACGTGTAGGCTGCAACACTTTTATATATTCTAGTACGATAATGGCATACATAATAGGGCATATAAAATAAAAAAATCCCTATAAATACTGTGTTTTTGATGTGCTTGCTTCAGACGGAACCTTTTTAAGAAATTGTGTATTTTATTTGCCTAATTATGGCAAATACTGACAAACAAGTGTGTAAGAACTAAATTTCATAATTCACACACGTTCTCGTCATGTGTAGGCATCTACTGGCGCCTAGTTAGGTACTTTATAATCGCCTGAGTCTACGTATGAAGATGTCTGATATAGGCATCAATTGGTATCAATATCCATCAATGTCTTTAACTTTATTGAAATGTGGCAAAATAGTACGAAGCACTCGATCAATTTAGTAGGAAAACACCTGACAGTGACTAGCAAGGTGTTAGCGACACGGAGAACTGATCCTAATGAGAACTAGAACTGTGGTTCACTACACACACACTTAGCACATTTAAAATGCTGTATCTAAAGGCAATGTCATCAATTTTGATTCGGTAAAAGGTACCCGCGCACCGCGAGTACAGATCGGTAAATAACTGAGAGTCTCGCTGGCAGGTCTCTCTTATGGAACAGGACTCCTCCAGATCTTCTCTACAAGAGGTGGCTACTCTAATGTCTTCGACTACTAATTAGGATATATACTTAGCCAATAATTCCTAGACTACTATTTGGGATATTGATTTCGCTGAAACTCCTACATTACTGTTTCGAACATCACCTTCGCCGAAACTTCCTAGACTACTGTTTTGTATATGGACTTCGCCGAAACTTCCTAGACTACTGTTTTGTATACGGACTTCGCCGAAACTTCCTAGACTACTGTTTTCTATATGGACTTCGCCGAAACTTCCTAGACTACTGTTTTGTATATGGACTTCGCCGAAACTTCCTAGATTACTGTTTTGTATATGGACTTCGCCGAAACTTCCTAGACAACTGTTTTCTATATGGACTTCGCCGAAACTTCCAAGACTACTGTCTTGTATATGGACTTCGCCGAAACTTCCTAGACTACTGTTTTGTATATGGACTTCGCCGAAACTTCCTAGACTACTGTTTG
>JAFELO010000998.1:260644-310684 GCA_017140195.1 Eumaeus atala
CTATACTATAAGAATATGATATTTGTGTGAACTGGAAACGTTTGCGCGATGTGTTTAGAAACGTGATAATATTCGACAGTGGAGCCTTTGCCACCAACGTATATGTGCATAATGAGAATGTAGGCGTGCGATAGAGTCGGAGGTTCAGAAACATCTGCGCGTGCGCAAAAACTGTTTGTGTTCTAAACATGATCGTGTCTTTGAAGTTGAAACGTTTCACATTTTACTGAAGGTATAAATAATGGTAATACACCGCGTGGTGACGCGCTGTGCAGGAATATCACTGAATAATGGATCCTATCATATGGAGAATGCTAAATGTATTACGTCTAGTAGGTGAATACATTCCGCTTAGCTACCACGATTATCAGCACAGATATCAAATTACTGACAAACACATGCCAAGACTAGCCAATCCAATAACAATGTTCGAAGCAATGTGTTTGCGCAAGTTTTATAGTAACCTATAAGACAAAGAAATATTTACATCTATAGATATTATAAAACAAAGGTTCCAAAGCTATCTTTAGTTTAATCGATTTTCTGAAGATCTACAAAAAGGATTTTCGTGCAGTTTTCACTAATGGATAGAAAGTTTCTCGAAGAAGGTTTTATTGTATAATTTCCTATTGTAGCAGTCAACACCGTTGTTATTCACATGCGAAGCCCTGGTTATGTTATACGACCTGGCATATCGCTAGTAGCCTATTATAAAGTTCCCCAAACGCTGTCCGTGTGTGACCGTTTTTCTCAAAATCTACGAAACTAATTTTCATGCAGTTTAAGCCGATGGATAGAGCTGTTCCTGAGAAAGGTTTTAGTATTAATTATATATTTTAAGTAGGACTTCTTTATGAATTACGAGCGCTTGACTTCAGGAGAAATTGAAATTATATCTTCCATAACATTTACCTACATACGTACGTTAGTAAGAGGTAGTGCCATGCTGCACAGGAGGAGGTAGTGCCATGCATGGTGCACGACACTGCATGCTCCTATGCAATGAAATTGGGCCGGTACGACCGGGGATATTGAGGTGTCGCCTTTCGTGCGGTTTGTGAGTAGCCGGTGGCCCAGAAGGAGAGCAAAGCTCCGGCATAATGATTATGCTGATGTTCATGTGTGTCTGTAGTCGTAGAAGGGCCCCAATTGCTTGTTTGTTCTCCAACACTATAAAAAAGAGAAGTTCCTTTTATCGAAAGAAGTTATGTTATACTCGAACATACGCATACACGCACACACGCACACACGCACAATAAACTAATTATAAATTATTATCTTATCAAGATACGTTTCTAAGAAACAAACGGTTCAAACGCTGTTGTGTTGAATTTCAAAACATTCGCTAAGTTCATAGCAACAGGCGAGTCTCTACCTGCTCGAAGTTTCGGGTGCAAGGTGTACGTACCCAAACGCACACACGCAAAAATCTTTGCACACGACGAACCCAACAGATGTCGAGAATTGGAGTCGAAGCATCACCTACAATCGCACATGTGTTCTATATCGATAATATTTATGTTACAAGAAACCATATAATCAACCAATACAAAGATACTGTACATTAAAATATGCACACGTAAATATGAATGTGTACCTATTTACCTAAATGAAATATATTGTCTTTAAGTTTATCTGTTGTTTCTTTTATTTATTAAAAATTAACAAATCTTTAGCTTTTTTACTATCCAGACAATTTATTTATTGTTATGTATTATACAGGTTGTTATGGTACTACACATCTATTACCTACTTGTCTGTAATATATGTAGATAATAAAGCAGCAATAAAAAAAAAAATTATATTAGAAAGCCAAAAATGGCACAAAAGAAATTTGTTATATTTAATTTAAACTGTTACCACAATATTACATTTGTATTATTAGCAGGTTCGTGTTTAAGGTTCGCAATTGCATCCTTTGTTTGCTTTGTAGAAAGCAATTCTAAACTGTACAAAAGTGATGGCTCGTTGAGTTTTCTTATCCTACGATTTATTTGTATAAATATTATACAAATAAATCGTAGGATATAATATTTAATACGATTAATTATGCCTAGGTTACACCAAGGAATTTTGATGGCTTTTGGCCCTTGTGAAGTGTACCTACGTAAATAGGTTGATAGAATTTTTATTTCATAACAAAAGAGAAAGATTAAATAATATATTGTTAATCCTTGACAAATTAAGATAGGCTGTTCGCTCACTAAGCAATTTATTATTATTCTTTGTTTTAAGTTTGTTCTATATATGGTTATAACCATGCATAATACAAAATAATTATTTTATTGGTCTAATGTCCAATTTAGATTTTTAGATTCGCTAGACCCTAGAGTTACTTACATTAAATATTTACATTCTAAAATGCAACTAAATTACCTATTCATGACATCATATATAGGTATCTCAACTAATTAAACATATGTAGAGACAAGACACATATATATCTTAACAAGGAGTGATTCTAATGATTATTTTTTTCACCTTTGTGTGCACTTACTTATGTAGCAATTATTCTTTAAAGTATTTGTTAACTTGTACTTGTATATTTTGCTCTATAAGGAATAATAATAATGGAAGATTTCATACGTTATTATTGTAAGAGATAGTAGCCTTGCTGCGTTGCAGACGAATTGGGCCGATGCGAACGAACAGGTAGCTGCTCACATTACACCGCCGCGAAGTGAGGTATGAAGAGGTATTGTGCATGGACAGGGAAGCAGGGCACTAAAACTGTATAACAGTTATGCATATGTTTATAGGTCACACAAAGACCCCAAATAATCATTTGACGTTGTGAGACCATCAACATCTAAAATGTTTGTATAATAAATGTGTATGCAAAATGTTTGTACAAAAAAACAGAAGCAGCAATGAACACTGTACGAGTAGGCAAAGAACACCATTCAATGGCCAGTCGCATGTGCCTCGGAGAGACACGGGGTTTATTTTAGGAATCGCAAATACAATCGATTGCTTCCAGTCATTAAAAAGAACTTGCGTCACTATTCAAACATAGCTCTTAGATTTTCAGCACAAAACGCCTGAAGCTGAAACTATACGTTTACGTAACAGCTATACGTTTTGTAACGTCACAGTTTTCATAGGCGAAATAGGGTCTGGCTATAGCATTACAACTCTAAAGGAATTATAAATTAATTGACTGACAGGCAACGCACAGCCGAAACCACTGAACGTAAGAAGCTGAAATTTGACATGTTCCTTGGAGAGTGTAGAGGAGCAAGCCAGTTTTTTTTTTAATTGCAGGGTGTGAAAGAGGTGAAAGACTTTTATATTAAAGCTGCACATTGCATGAGTAGGTCGAGATCACCATTCAAAGGCCTGTCCTATGAATTGTTATGTATGTTTTAACATCAAAACGTTATTTATCATCGCAAAAACATCCACATTTGCACTGATGCTACCATTTCCTTATAGGAGAGTAAGAGGTAGTGCCATACTACAGGAGGTGAAAAGTAGGGCAAAGCATCGGCATAGTAATTATGCTGATCTTCATGGGCCACGTCAGTCGTTGAAAGGCTCCGATTTCTCGTTTTCCCCCTTATATTATAAAAGAAAGGAAGTAGGTAGTGAGTGATAAGAGGATTTTTCAAATCGGCCCAGTCATTTCGGAGCCTATTCAATGCAAATAAACAAACAAATAGTCAAATGTTTCCTCTTTATAACATTAGTGTAGGCTCGTGGTACTAGCACGCTATTACAAATATCAATACATGTACTGTACGGATTACGAGGGTGAAACCGTATTGCACTGCTACATTTAGATTCCTGTTAAGACCTACTTATAAATGTCCTTCGTCTAAAACACAAAGGACAATATAGTAGACGACGCATGTTGATTTAGTTATTTTATGTAGCAGGAGATCGTCGGTCTTGGCGTTCATTAAAAGTAACATGTCCAGCAGCGGCCCGGTTAGGGCTGATGATGATGATGATGACAGTAGAAGAGAAGCGATTAACAAAGAACTCTACAAGACTCTATATACGTAAACGTAACACTTGATGTGGAGCCATTTCTAGCTGCAAGCTTCTCGGCCAGGTAATGGTAAAACAAGTGTCCTCCAATGGTCAGATTACTGTGGCTCGTTCTACGTGCGCTCACAACACATCGGCCTCGCGGACGCACTTCACCCGATGGAAACTCCACATGAGACCTACATTCATACCGTGATTTACTAAAAAAAGGTTCGGACTAAATATAGGCATTTATTAATTAATTATTTACATCTATTTAGCAACCATAACGTTATATATATATATATATATATATATACATATATATACATATATATATATATATATGTATATATCGTCGTAGACGAATACGTCTACCACCGGCAACTGTTGAAATTAGGTAGACATAACTTCGAGAACGAAGCCGATAGAAGGATTCAGTTGGGTTCTGGAAGCTCCGTCACATTCTCACGTTGCCTATACCGTAGAGCTTGAAGACGAAAGTCTTCAACCAATGCGTTCTCCCCGTGATGGCCTACGGAGCCGAAAGATGGTCTCTTAATATAGGACTGGTCCGCAAGTTTGCTCAACGGGCTATTGAACGTGCTATGTTGGGTGGTTTCTCTGTCTGACAGAATTCGTAAAGAAGTCAAAAGGCAGAACGAATGTATCCGACACCACGCGACGAATAAGCTCGCTGTGGCAATGGGCTGGTCACACACTCAGGATAACAGATGGCAGATGGGTTCTAGAGTGGAGGCCGCGTTTAGGAAAAAGAAGTGTTGTTCGACCGCTCACCAGGTGGGATACGATTAGCAGGAGATCGGTCGTCTTGGCGTTCATTGGCGCCCATGTCCAGCGCTGGACCGATAAGGGCTGATAATGATGATGATGAAATATTTTAATATCACGCTTTTCTCCTATTTCCTAATATTTTTTAAATCAGACATGTCCCATTTCAAAATTACATTTTCATTTGTATCGGTTATTTGCATCATAGACTGTTACATTCTGTAAACGAGAATAAAAGAGTCCATTGCAAGATATAACCATACAGGCTATTTATATGTTTTGATATTTGTCATAAACACAAATATTTTACATTGTGTATTGTGCTACTTTGACTTTTGCAAGTTTTGGCGGCCATGCACTTCCGGCTTCCGACAAGCACCCGCAGATGTTTTTGTGCATTCATATTTTATGTCACGTTAAAATATGTAGTGGTTTAAAGTTTATTTACGATTGAACCATTCCGGACGCTCAGTATGTGACGTAGGCCTGACTGATCACTTTACGAGGCCGAAATGTTTGTATACGAATTCTTAGTGTTCTGAATTCTAATGATGTCGTATGAATATGAAAATGTATGTGAGCTTTATCACATTGCTAGCAGTGGTCTTTAATTTGTGGTGATTAGTTAAGATATTAGATAAATAATGTATCTCTGTATACTGTATCATATTTCAATTAGTCAGGGTGAAATAGAAGAAAATAGCGATTCCAAATGTATATCTTTCATACAGTTTGTGGCAGTTTATTCCTGTAGCAGTTGCCTTTTGAATATGAAAAAAGATTATTACTGACGGCGGTACCCATTTGCTATTATGCTAGGTCTAAAGTGACACGCCCAACATGGTTCAAGCCTCGTCGTGACGGTTTGGCTCAGTAGCCTGGGATGAACCCAGGCGAAGCCTATTGAACCGAGGGGTATCTTTGCACCCCTCTTATATGCAGATGGTGCTAAAGATCAGGAGGAGGAATCGCTCTCGTTACCACTCTTATAAGAAGAGGGGACCAAAGAGCAACAGGAGGAGACGTTTTTGCACACGGCGCAAGGGGCGAGGATGGGAACCTCACCGCATTGCACTGTCCCAAAGTCCTTGGGCTTGTCCTGTAGTGCGGGTCAACCCCATATGTGGAGGTACAGTTGGTTCCTCGGAGGGCTCGGAGACTAGCCATCGAGGTGCCACCAAAGGCGGCACTCGCGGTGGTTTTTGTGGGTAGGCGGCGCAATGATGTACCGTGAGCCCCACACACCACTGGACGCCACCCAGGGCCATTAAAGGCGCGTAAATGTGTTTCCCCGCGTAAACAAAAGAAAAGGTTTAAAGTGACATACAATATATGAAAAGTATAAGCTTGTCACGCAAAACATTGGCTTTTTGTTTGACACGCTTATGTGTCACACAAAACATTGGCTTTTTGTGTGACACGCTTATACTTTTCATATATTTTATGTCACTTTATATACTTTTCATTCATGTTAACTTATGATTCTGTTTTTTTTTTATTTTAATCTCTTGCACTTGTATACTAATTATGTTTTGCTTTTTCTAGCTTTTTGTGTGTAAGTTAAACGTTCATGTTGTGTAGTATTTTGACAAATAAAGTCGTTATTATTATTATTAAATATAATATGGACAAATGGGAAAACCTATTACTGACGTAAATGTTAGTGATCGCGAGAAGTTCTAGTAAAATTTTGAACGTCAATGAGAGTTATTCCGCACCAAGCTTTAAAAGTTCGTTGCCACTTTCAAAAGGCAGATTGTCAGTGTAGGGGGTAAAGGTGACGATCGTATATTCCCCACCGTGTAGCTCTACGTACCAGAATATCGCTGTCATTTATACTGTCAACATAATTGTGTTATTTATGCCCTAATACTTGTCATATTCGTTATACATATTATGATAAATCATAAATGACATTATTGTTTATGGTTTCGCAGATAATATAGAGATGTAGAGTGGTAATTTAACTTGGCAATAGTGGGTATTATAATTTATAAGACAGGGTTAGGGACAGTTTAGGGTTCCGTACCCAAATGGGTAAAGTCCAATAGGAGTAATAACTAAGTCTTCAATGTCCGTCAGTCAGATATCTAATATTCATTTTCGTAGATCCTGTATCCCGTGGGTATATAAATAGGTTTTGGGTCCTGGCACCTGAACCTACTTCAATCTTTTTTTATTCTATGCCTATGAATTACATGAATAGGGAGCATTTGTAGCATATAACGTACCGTGCAAATGGACTGGTGTAGCCCAAATTTTGGGACGGTAACACTTATTATTATAATTACCGTCCGAGGTATGTAAGAATGTATCTCTATCAAAAATGGATAAAGCTGTGCGCGCGTCATATTTTATTGACGCTTTGATCCAGCGAATAACGGTAAGTTTACTACGATTGGTTAATTTAGGAAACTGTAAGTAGCGCTTTATATAAAATTGCTGCTTTCTACGTGCGAAGTAAACGTCAATGAAATTGGATGATGCGATAACGTTATGAGTAATGTAACTCATATATTATATACCTATCTACAATCGACAGTGTACGTGTACAAGTCACGCTGGATGGCATGTGACGCCGCAGAGCCAATGAAATTGACCCGAATTAAAAACGCAATCTGTCATCGCTGGGGAGAGTGGTGTAGCGCCAAAAGATGACACGGCGTTCGATGTCAGCTCTTCACAAGCAAGAAGTTACTATAATATACTCTTTGTTCACTAGTCAAGCTGTCACCGCAAACAGCGCCGGATTGACCTCTGCTGGTGCTCGGGGCTTAAAATCAAGAAGGGCCACATATTTTGAAAATTTTTCATTACCACATAGGAGCCCCAAGACTAGTGGTGCCAGGGTCTACAGCCCCCTGAGTCACCCCGTCCCTCTGTGTCCAGCGCTGACCACAAAGAATCTTTAAAGGAGTCTACGTAGGTACAAAGGATCAGCAAGGCAACTGACAATCGGAAAGGTTACTAGGTACTGTAAAATTAGCTCAAACAAGTGGCAAATTGCCAGTAAAATATGCAAGTATGAAATGTCAGATATATAACTAATTAGCAATAATTTACAGGTGGCAAGAGGCTATATATTATTGTTTTAGAGACTTCGACACGTTTTACGAAAGTCATATGAGAAATCCCTGGAGCTTTTATGTTTATCTTAAAAATGCAAAATGGTAAATAGGTTCCTATGGATTGCAAATTTTTAGTACATGATAGATAGGTAGGATAAAACATTTTAGACATTCCAGTTTTTCTTTCGGTTGTATGTTCCAAGTTTAAGTTCAGTTCCTTTTTTTGTCGGAGGCACCTAACACTGGTTGGCGGCGCTAATCCAGCCTCAACAGTTCGACTGACTACGAAGACTTTTTTGTCTTCAGGTTAAGTTCAGTGTCATTTCTACTTGTATTGAAACAATCTGTTTAATTTACAGTTATAGGCATGTTACCTTATACCTACTCTGCAGTCTGTACCACTCGCCAATAATTTTGATTTTTCTATCACAATACATAATGTCTCAAAAGGTAGAACAAATGAGGCAAGAGGATAAATCAGGAGTGGAATGACTACGTGTCATCTACGAAATTTTGTATCCAACATTTTGATTTGAACATTATGACAAAATAATCATACTGATAAAAGTGCTTATCAATCTGATATGATGGAACACGAAACATTACGTCACTGTTTTCTTTTAAGAGGGTATTGCTAGAGCTTAAAGGTAATGTGATTCATGTAAGTACATCCATATAAACTCTGTTACAGTTCTCACTTATAAAAGTTTACTTAATTAATTAGCATGTTTGAGGTTTCTATAGCATTTGTAATTGCATGCAAAACAAAAGTGCTTGTTGTGTCATTTCAATTATATAAATTTCCCCTCGATTATATCTCATCTAATGAGCTACAGTTTAGCAACCAAGCTTACAAAAACGACACATTCAAAAAAAGGTTGTGCAATTTGTTTTCTTATTTATGACTAGACGATAAAAATATTGGCGATAAATCTTTCTGGCTTGACACAGTAGCACTACAAATTCGCAATACGGTTCGGTGTTAAGCGAGACCATTAACGACTGATGTAGCTGAAGGTATGCACGGCTCGACGCATCACGCAGGTAGGACGGGATAAAAACACCACTCGAAATGGAACGAACATGGCTCGTCTCACCTAGATAACGCATTCTCGTTCAACAATCCACAACATGCGCCGGTACCAACCGTAGCATTCAGTTCAGATCCACACGATAGTGAAACAAATCTTCTATTCATATGGCACGTACGTTATTAAACATAGGAGCTCTGTTCGATGAATGAACATGTAAATTCGACGGTCACAACGGCGCGTAGGCGTCGCGTTTGAAAATAAACATTCCTCCTTACCTCTCGGTTTTGATTAGAGTATCCAGATTAGCGATATAGACACAACACAGTGATGAATGTATGTCAGTTACACGAGACTTGTGGGCATAACACTGAAAACGCGTTAGCGGTGCGACGCGAGCGGACGCGATCCACCGGCCGATTCGGGAACACTGAGCTATGCGCTCGCGTCGCTAGTCGCCGCCCGCCAGTCGCACAAACAGTTTCATTCAGTAGTGGTGGGGCGGAGTTATGAATGGACGTAGTGAAGTCCTGTCGTGTAGATACCACTGATAAGGCTGAGCATTATTCACCATGATACAGACTAGATGGCTTGTCATGCGCGATATAAATTATAACACTCACTCCTTACAAAATTAAGATGAATACTAGTATCAACTGTTAGGTCAGCTGTTTCGCAATGTCTGTGGGTTTTAACTTTGGTGCGTTAATGAAACGGCCCGTAAACAGTTATAATACTTTATTATATAATAACAATGTCTTTCATAAATATAATTTGTTGTATTAGGAGAGACCCTTAAGGAAGTTGGACAGCTTGTGGCTCTTGTAGTCTGAACGAAGTTGGACGAAGTTCAGAAGTATCGAACGATCCAACTCCGCCTGAAAAAGAGGTACGGATTACTTGAAAAACCATCCACGAACTTCAAACAAAAAGTCGAGATGTAAAAGCCCGTACGCATTAAATTAGACTCGAATCTATTTTATTAACTACCTTTTATCTGCGACTTCGTCCACGGAGATTCGGAAAGTGGGCTGATAACTAAAGAGGCAGAAAAAAGTCCCTCAAGTATCTCTAAGTATATGAAATTTCCTTACAGTTCAACGATTTGGCCGTAATAAGGTTACGGACGGACGGACAGAACATTGATATTAGTATGGATTATGATTAATTTTAATGCATTTGGAGAGGAGATTTTGTAAGATGTAGTGCATTGATGCATGGTGCTCGAATGTTGCCAGCACACACTTGCCACTTGCTCGCATAGCACCAGAGTGGATTGTGGCTCTGTTCGTCCCATTGGGGGATGACATAAAGGAGTACAACGCATATCTATAACCTGACCATCAATGTTTTTTGACACACTTAAGTCTACCGCTCGTTCTCACCGCAGCTACTATGCGCCTGCATCGAGAGTGGCAATACTTTGATATAATCGTCGCAGGGAGCCCGAAGGAGAAGCTTATTTTGTCTTGGGACGAACGAATTGAATCCTCAGAAATAGAGAGTACAAAGTAATAGCATGAGTAGGAAATGATTTCAATTTCTCTCACACATCGAAGTGGGAGACGGTGCTAGATTGACTTACACAAGCCAAGGAGGCCAGGCAAGCAGGTGAGGCCCAACTGATATTGCACCACAGAGATATTAAGACCCTCGCTAATATGGAAAAGGGATCAAATGTGTTTTAGTAACTGATTACCGCAGACAGTAGTGGAATGCGGATTTTGTTTTATAACATACGCCACAACCCAAATATCGAAGCTTTTTTGGTAACTATCGACGCCCATGAACATCCGACATGCGAATGCATTGTCCTCCTATCCCCCAATGAGTCATCGGCTCCTATTGAGCGAGAGGTGTCTCCTCGGTCGTGCCAGTCCAATTCGGCTGCAATGCACCATGGCAATACCAGGAGGTATTACTAAATGATTCTTTCCCGTAGAACACAAAATACGACTAACAAACCGCTGAAATCTCTAACTAATTTGTACTTGCCCACTGCCCATCCCCTGTCATAAACCATCCCCCAATAAAACTAGCTGCAGTAGTTTTCCATCGGTTGGCAGTATACTCGTGGCTCGACTGTCCGAGTTTCTCTGAGGTGATACTCCACATAATGTTTTTCAAGAATAGTAAAATATTAACATTTTTAGACATAATCAATTAAATTGGATCATTTGTATCGGAGGCACATTAATATTGTGGAACCTACACTATATGTCACTGTTGCCGCATTCCTATCGATACTCACCCGGATGTCACAGAGTATCGGCTGTGAGAATATTTGTGTGGTAATCACAACTGTATGACGAGTGGCACTCCTTTTCAGAGCGAAGTTGCATTGTGTATTTGTTATGCATAAAAAAACAATCTACTATGACATTATTAAGTTAAGTTAATTTAAAGAATTAAATATACCTCACTTTTATTTTTGTAGTAGTACTTTCATTCTGGTTCTGCTGTTGCATGTTTGTTTTGATTCGTGTGCAGTTACCTATTCGTTGAAATGTATATTGCAAGTACTGTGTAATGTAGATTGTCATGTGTGCCACGTACCACGTAAGTTACCAGTTTAGCACTGAATAAAGATTGTCTATTCTATTTTATTCGATTGGATCGGTTAGTTATTAAAAGTGTGATGTGAAACGAATTTGTAGACCTGACACCAATGACATCCACTTTGCGTTCTAGTACGGTGCGCCAGCGTACTGTGACACGACACAACGTGGCGAGCCCGGGCACCACCGCGAGCGAGCGTTCGCCACGTGCGGCGAAGGGGAACGAAGAGGGGTACATTCCAGCGCATGTATACAGATAATATGACTGTGTATTATTTGTTTAAAGTCTCTGCGATGAGCTTTTGACATATGGTGTAAGTTTACAGTAGGCGACAAAACATTATTTAACGCTAGCTGTGTACCGCGGTTTCTGCCGCGTACAGTCTACCCCATCTGTAATCTATGTAATATAGGCGCCAATGTCATACTTTCGCCCTTATGTTGTACGCGTGGTGTATAGACAGAACAATGTGACAAAGTTTTTACAGCTTATGTACATTTATCGGATAGGGCCAGTGCGCGTTATGTAAGCTCTCAGGAAGTTCACTTTCGCCAAAACTTTTTTTTTCCAACTTTTCGTAAACAACGAAATTTCTGGAAGAACTAAAAAAAGGGAATAAGTACCCCATATCCACCCCAAGACCCCTCACTCTATTATATATATATATATGTGTCACAGTCGGATTGTCTAAAAAGCTGAATTTCATTACGGCTTGAAATGATTGTAATTGGGAGACGTTCTTAAATACGGCGGCTGACGTTTAGCCTCACTAAACCTCTTGATTTCAGGCAGTGATAGTGATGAGATACAATTATGAAATTAGGCCAAGACAGATCACAGACAGACAGTCACTTTCGAATTTACACTATTAGTATGGATAGTATGGAAGACATTAGTAGAACTAGTCATACTATCGGTTTTTAGGAAATTAATAACTTTGAAAAAGAAAAACAACAACCACACATCTTCTTGCCAGATTCCATTCCACGGCCCCAAAGTTGGTAAAGGCCGCCAGAACATTGAGCCGGATGACTCCCCAACGCCATATGGGACCTGTTGTATGAGCCCGGCATGTCGCCGAGGTGATCCTGTTGCCAACAGATCCGGGGACACCTCACACACCCAAGGCAGTTAAGGGCGTCCGTGAGGTTTTATTGTGTAGTCCTCACACTGGTCGGCAACTTACCCGACGCTCATGCGGCGTAAAAGAAAAGGAAACTGGGACCTTGACACGTGCCACTAAGTTCTCCCTGCCGATCCGGTAAGGTACAAGGAGAACTGAGTGGTACGAGTCAAGGTTTCCATCGCCAGATCGAAGAGCACTTTCTACGTGCCAATGCGACTGTCAACGAAGTTAATGAACTACTTCCGACTAGCGTACCATCCGACTCGGTCAAGGTTGAGCCTTCTACGAACTACCATTATACTGGAGAGGTGAAGAGCAAAATTCGAAGCAAAACATTTGCAAAATTGTTCCACTTTAGACGTGATTATAGTCTAAATCGATAACGCTAACCGAAACACTAACGAAAAATATATGACGTTCATAGACATACAAACAATTTATTTACAACAAATATTGAATTAGTGATTCGCTTAATATTATAAAATCTACGCGCCTTGTATGGATGTGTTGAAGGCGTGGCGGCGCTTGCGCCTTTGAACATAGACTAGCAAATGTCACGACATAACAATGTAAATAGAAAAACAAATTCTTATTAGTGATTGAGTTATGTCGAAAAACGTATAACAAAATTGTTGTTGTCTATAACCTTAGCTATCTATTCCTTAGAGCTTGCTGCTTCATTTTAAGTAAACCTGTATATTTGATGACCGCCTAGCAAAATGTTTTCATTATGCAAGGGCTGATTGATAACTGGCCGAAACGACGAACATAAAAAAATGCATACAAAATCTATTACATTGTATTCTTTCATCTTTTCGAAAAAAGAGCGCCAAATTTGAATTTATCCGAACTGATAGAATTTGTGTGTAGCAAGAACTTTCTCTGCCGTAAATTTTCTCAACAATAAAAAGAAACGAAATTGGCGCGGAGATAAAACTTTAGCAGCAACCAGATTAAAGTCAAGCTAGACAGTGTTTTAGGTACGTGGGTGGATCTAAAAGTTCTAAGCCCGACCAAGAAAATGAAAGAAAAGTGGATCTAAATTTATTTTTATTTTTCGACATAGTCTCCATCTAGTCCAACACACTTCTTATACCTGACCTGCAACTTGTTTATCCCCTCGAAAAAAAAGGATTCCTGAAGGTCGGCGAAATAATTGTTTACTGCGAATATCACCTCGTCTTTGGTCGAAAATTTCGAGCCACCCAATGTTTTTTTTAAATTTGGAAATAAATGATAATCCGAGGGGGCTAAATCCGGCGAATAAGGTGGATGGGGCAGCAATTCGTAGCCACAATCACGGATTACAGACATTGTTTCAACCGAAGTGTGAACACGTGCATTGTCTTGATGAAACAAAACTTTCTTACGCAACATTCCCGGCCTTTTTTCTTTTATTTCTTCCCAGAGTCTTCCATGACTTTGTTAGTCGACAAAACGACCTTAGCCTTTTTCGGTGTAGGAGAGTCTGATCTTTTCTACTGCTTGGATTGTTGCTTTGATTCAGGAGTATGGTGGTGAACCCAGCTTTCATCCATGGTAACAAATCTAGACAAAAAGTCCTCGGGATCAGTCTCAAAAAGTTCCAAAAAGTCTCGCGAAATTGCATACCGAACTCCTTTTTGTATAGCTGAAAGCAACCTTGGGACCCAGCGAGCAGAAACCTTAAGGAACACCAACTGTTCCGTTATTATATGTTGCACCCGGCCATAAATAATGTTTGTCATCTCAGCTATCTTATCAATGGTCAAACGTCGGTCACCCAGTACGAGATCACAAATTTTATCGATGTTTTCTTTCGTGGTAGAGGATGTAGGCCTTCCACTCCTAGGATCATCTTTCATGCTCTCACGACCGCGCTTAAACTCAGCTACCCACTTCTTGGCACTGGAATACGATGGACTCCCCCAAAGTGCTCACAATATCTTGATGGATGTGTTTTGGTGATAGGCCTTTTCTATTGAGGTACTTAATGACTGCACGGTGTTCAATTTTCTCCATTATTGAAAATTGCGTCAGGTGCCGCGTTTGGTCACTGTTAACCAAAAGCAACTTCGAGTGGACGATTCCTGGTTGTGTTTCGCGCTGTTTAAGCGTGATACTAACGAGTTTTTGCGGCGTTATGTGACAGTAGATAAAGCACTGATACATCATTATACTCCTCAAACAAAAAACAATCTAAGCAAAGGACTGAGAGCGGAAAACCTCCGGCAAAGTGATGGCGACTGCTTTTTGGGATGCTCGAGGAATTATTTTAGAGGATTATTTGCAAAGAGGAAAAACAAGAAAAGGAGAGTATTATGCAAGCTTGCTGCAAGAAAATAATGAAGAAATCCCAAAGAAACGGCCTCATTTAACAATACAGAAAGTTTTGTTTGACCACGAAAGCGCACCTGTGCACTCGTCAAGGGTTGCTCCATGAATTGCGGTGTCACCGCATCCCCCCTATTCTCCAGATCTGGCCCCGTGCGACTTCCACTTATTCCCGAATCGCAAAAAACGATTAGGTGACCGAAAATTGTCATCAAATCAAAAGTCCTTGTCGCCGTAGACGAGTATTTTGAGGAATTAGAGAAAACATTTTATCAAACTGGTGTAACGGAATTGGAGAAGCGCTGGACTCAATGCATCGAGGTAGAAGGAAACTACATTGCAAAATAAAATTGTTTTAAATACATTATTAAAGTTTTCCTTTATCGTTTCGGATACTTATCAATCACCCCTCGTAGAAATAATAAGCATTTCTACAATAAAGAAAAAAATACATATACACTTTCATAAGTCCACTCCGACATGATTCTAAAGTGATAAGTGCTTCTCAGCGTTACTGTTATACATAATTTTATTTCTCATACTTTTTCATACCGCGGGCCTTCAGTTCTATTAAATAATAATCTTATCAAATATGAAATGTATTTACGTTGTCTGTTTTACCACCTGATACAGAAATTTGTTGTGGAAGCGAAGAAAAACCCGCATATCGACGAGACTATTTTTTTTATTTTAGGTAGAAGGGGGACCGGCCCGTGCCCTCCCGCAGGTGGGATAGATGCAGCTTGATATGTATTATCACTTCACTATTCGCCGCATAAAAGTAACATTTTGCACTGGTGTTTTAAGAGATTTTCGCAGGCACTTCTGCTCGGATTCTTCGGGTTGCACTGACTAGCTATGAATAAAAGAGGTCGGGACTACCTATAGGTAGAATATACCTACGATTTAAAGTAGTGTGTAATATAGATACGGCCTCATTTTATTTTCCATTGATAGGTAATCGACTTTAATATTTACCTAAAACACTTTTTTTTAATAGAATAGGGGGGCAAACGATAAATCGGAGCCTTTTCACGACTACCGATGCCCATGAACATCCACATACTTACTATGCCGATGCGTTGCCCTCCTTTCTCATCCTTCATGGGCCACCGGATACTCACAAACCGCACGACACGTGACACTGTAGATGTCTCTTTACGGCGGTATTATGTGAGCGAGAACTGTCTGTTATCTCTTACAAATTAAAATATTATTTTCTCAATGAAAACATGCAAGTAGGTTGACTTTACCTGGGTTGTAGAAGATTAGAACTTTCGCAGGCTTAGCACGTCATCATACTCGGATGTAGTACTGCAGTCGGGTTCATTTATAACGTTTACTTTGATGGTCGAGGTTATATAAAACCATTATAGCATCGAAGTGCAAATGAAAAGTTTGAGCTTTTTAGTGACTACTATTCCCCCAATGGGCCACCGGCCACTCAAACCGCACTCGCTATAGCCGTCACTTTAAGACGGCTAACTTATAACTTATACACGTCAGGGGGGATGATTTTCTCCTAAGCCATGGGATGCTTAATCTAAACGTCAACTAAAAATCAAAAACACCAAAAGTAACTAAAGTATTCGTTAATTAGTCACTAAAAACTCCATGCTCTTCCAGGGTCGGGGATGTGACACCGCCAACTTCCCCACTCTGGTCTGCTGCCAGAAATTGAAAATTCCCATAGTCCTGCGTTTCCCAAATTTTGGTGCAAGCCGAGACTCCAGTTACCTGACAATATTGCTTCAAGATGATGTAATATGCGCAATAGATGTGTGCGCGCGTGTCATTGCGTGTTTTGTGTGTCTGTGTATAAAGACACTAGGAGATAACAGTATATCATACCAGCGTCTCCCCCTCGCAGACCTGGTGTAAGTTCTCCGGCTTCACTAGCAGCAGGTTGCACAGTGCATGAAGCGCGTCGAACAGTGCGTGCGCAGTAGCGGGCGCGCCCGGGCCCCCGCCCCGCCCACACACCGCCGAGCGGTACTCCTTCACGTCACAAATCGCGATCATCGCACCTACACACACACACACAAGATAGGGTCTTGAAACTATGACTATAAAGACTTCAGAAATATCGTGCTGCACACGATACGATATAAGGATTTATTTCAAAAGAATATTCTATATTACACAATAATTATTCGTAAGCGGAGATAAAGTATATAAACAGCCTAAGCGTGATTTTAAAATTACTGTGACTGTCTATACGCATTGACATCCATATGTCCGTCTTGAGTCAATCGAGCACTCAAAAATCTAATGAATTATCCAAAAACATCGCCGCCCGATTTGTTTGCACTAAAACAAAGACCTCGTGCGTCGGTAAGGATCCCCTAATCCCTGCCGTGAGTCTCTTCTCACCTGCGGAGTTGAACGAGAAGTTCTGCAGGTGGTCGTAAATGACGCGATGTAGGCGTACCGCCAGCTCCAACTGTAGCACCTGCAGGTTGTCTCCTTCCAGCGCGCTGTGCAGTTGTCCCAGGAGTGCGCTCACGTACATCACCACGCCTGCACACGCCTAGACACACACACCAGTAGTAAACTAGCGTTCATGCTCTACTTTATTCGTCAAATGAGATGCATACTCCCACGCACACGCCGTCGAACACGTCCACTCAAGGGTCGATGTCTTCAAGCAAGAGTTTAATATGTTTCAATGTATACCTGTGACACAGTGATAAATAGATTCGAAAGAGCCTTACCAACTAAGTATTATGAAACAATTTGGGCTCTAAGAACTTTTGCAATATTCTCTTGTCAGTCTTAGTCCTCCGGCTATTTACAGGTATCCGTGACGTCTGTATATGTAATATATTGAAATGTAATCCTACAGCATTTTTTTACCGTGGGCTGTGGCGTTCATATAAGGAATGGTGTAGATTCCATAAAACAAAAATATAAATATTTGCGAACAATCACGAAGACTAGCAGTCATTTCCTGTTAGCAACAACAAAAAGAAACTAATTTCTGTCTGAACACATACAGTCAGAAAACTTTATTTAAAAAGTGTTAGATATTTTTTCGAAACCGAAAAGTAGGAACAGTTAAAGTAGCGGATATGTCAAAGCTCGCGGGTTCAAATCCCGAACAGCTGATATGTGTGATGGAGTTAATTGATTTCGAAATTCAATCGCTGGCCAAGTTCTCGTAATCATAAATGCAGGCATAACGCACTGGTGAAGCGAGCGTATCGATATCTCCCTCGGGTTTGAAGTCCGATTTCTTCTGCTCGGTGTGCAGATGTAGCTTGACCCAGCCGACTGCCGCGGACACCGCTCGCTCCAGCCCTGCGTCCAGCTTGTTTTCCAGCTGTTCTATGATGTTGTTCTTGCGCTGGACGCACTCGCTCTGCTTACTGTACAGGTAATAATAAGTGTTCCAGGTTGGATTTCAGATAGGACTGCCATCTGTAAGAGACTAGCCAACTACGCAGTACATTTTATGCGCATGTGTGCGTGGACACTAGTGCATTCCCCTATTTCATGTATTCCAGCCCAACACCGCCGGAGAGAAGCATACTTAACTTGCATTTTGAGGCATGATGTTCTGAAATGCCTGAATTCAAAATCCCCCAATCGCACTAAAAACATTTTCATGTAATGTTAAGATGACAATTACATATAACATATTTCATGTAAACGGATAACTAAGACGAGGTGTAATTTCGCACTGTTATAAAGTTATAAGATATCAAGTGGAGCCAAGCTTTGCCTGCTAACTTCACAAATTCTGCTTCATAGACAAAATCAATGGAAATTTAGTACTCGTCAAATGGATGTCAGGAGAAATACGTATACATGAAATACATGCCTAAAAAAATCGGAAGCCTATTTTTTAGCCCAATCAGAGTTGCGAATCAGAGACTTAACGATTGACGGCTAAACGTCCTTGCCTCTCAATCAGTCTGTTAGTAGTAAGCACCTTTACGCCTTACATTATTACATGTTCTAAATGTGTATTGTATTCACCACAAGAGGGTCGAAGCAGATACATTTTGGTTTGTTAAGCCGAGTAAGTTTGTGTTGAAATCATGCAACACTGAACAGCGCCATCTATCCTTCGATATGTAGAAACGTTGACCGAACTGTTGACACTTCACTTTCATATTCCATATTGTATGTTTTGAACAATAATATTTTTTGTTCTGTAGTTATATATTTTTAATAAATTACTTTAACATTCCATTAGTTTGCGATCGGAGCTTACAAAGACAGTTATATAAAAGTACCTCATACACGGCAGCACGGACTCCTGGAAGTGCTCTATGAACATCTTCACAATTTTGTTCGTTTGATTCACCGTATCAAAGAAGTATATCTGGAAATTATCATATAAATTAAGCGTACTGCGTCTATGGGCAGGCGGTAGCTACCAACACAAGCACTGAAAAAAATTCCTGGTTAGCTTGTTGGGTAGTCAGGTGACAAATAAAATACAATTACGCAGGTTCCAGTTAGAAGTAATTAATAAGAAGTATTTAAATAGATCTCTCTTAAGCTACCTCTGAAACCTTAGTTGCTTATTTAAGAATATGTCGGCAAGAACGATGACGACAGATTTTGGTATACAATTTTATAATAATGATACTCGACTACCATTTGATAAAATAGTTTCAGTAATAAAAATAATTTTAATGCAAAATATTTCACTTTCTGCAAACAATTTTGTAATGACGCGCCAAAACGCTTGCAAATATCATAGCGTCCATTGGACATCACGTTCTAGTAATTTCGACTGAGTTTAATTTTTAGAGCTGATTCAAGGTTCTCTTTTATGTAAGATATTTAATTTTTTGAATCCTATATTCTGTTGGAATCATAGTTTCTTCTCATCACTTTGAAGTGAAATCATGTGAGCGAAAGATGTTCCGGTCGTGCCAACTCTTACTGCGATAATGACTAGCAGCAACCCGCGGCATCTCTTAGCCCGGTCGTATTGGTTTAACTCGTAGCGTCACACATAGCCTATAACCTTCCTCATGAAAGTAACTATCATACACAATAAAAAAAAAAGTTATTGTTACAGAGATTAGCGCGCTCAAACAATCAAAACACTCTCCAGCTTTATAATACTAGTGTTTAAGTATAATATACTATTTTCTTGCAGACCCCAAGTGGTATCGATATGTTCTGATGAGGAGCTGTTACCTGCGGCGGCGACTTGGTCTCGGCGATGGGTATGGACTGCAGGCCGAGGTCCAGCGCGTAGTCCACGTGCTCCACCATGAGGTGCTGGATCAGCGCCTCCAGCAGGGCGAGCGCGGTGCCGGACACCTCGTTTGAGGTACACAACTGAAAATACACAAGTGTTACCAGTGACTTGTTACCAGTATGCCACTTCTATACAACTCTTTATTAATAGTACAAATTAGTAGTGACTTAGGTCATATACCGATAGTCAGTCGAACTGATGAGGCTGGACAGGTGCCGCCAACCAGTATTAGGTCCCTCCGAAATAAAAAAAAACCATGCCACAACACACCTTCTATTTAACCCGTATGGCGACAGATTGTAGTATAATATAGATAGAAAATAAACTCACCGTCTTACATCTGAGGAAGGAGGTCTGCGAGTCGCTGATCATTTTGTGCGCCAGCTGCTCGCTGAGGAACGTCTCGCCGCCGTAGTTCTCGATCTGCGCGATGTTGATGTTGGCCCGCGTGCCGATGACGGCCTGGATATCGCGTCGGAGCTCTTGGAAGCTGTAACAATATGGGCTCATAAGCGGGACAGTTTTGCCCGAAATGATCGGGGCGGTACTCATCGCTTACACACGCCGGCGTCAAGTAGTGGTAATACGATTCGCACTCACGCGACAGAACTGTCTGCCATTTGTGAGTTCGGCAGCCATCGGGCCCGCGGGATAAAGGAGCTCAATCTATATGTCCTTTGGTTATACAGATCTTTATGGGTGTGGGTAGTTAGAAGAAGGCTCCAGACTGTTTTTAGCCCTGTATCCTGTATTATGCTCCTTTCTCATAAGAGAACTAGAGCAAAATTAAAAACCAGTAGTCATGAAAACCAGTAATAAAAAACCAATAACTGCCACCTCAATTCCTCTACACAGTTAAGTGACAACTTCATCATGTAAATTTCTTGCTGCCGGTACGTTATGTGCGCGTGCAACATACAAATACTATAATTACTTTTCACAAACGTCATAAGAAGTATAACTTTAACAAATAATTGTAATGCGAAATCATTTAAATCCATTTGACATACTTAAAATATTTTTCCTTTGGTAAGTAATACATTGGAAGTACTTTATTCGGACATATAAAAAGAGAACTGAATGAGATATATGTTATTTACCCTCCGCCTTGTATTTGCTTTTTTACATGTTGTTTCTCCGTGTAATATGCATTCAACGAGCTAGAGAGCGCGGCCTTCAGTCTTCTTATTTCCAAAGCTGGGTAGCCCTCAGCGGCACCCGCCATAGCTCCATTGATGAGAGCTTCACGCCGCAAGTCCCCCGTGGACGCGTTTCCATCAGCCGAAACCAAGTTGGCTGCCACCAACTCATCACATACTCGTTGAATACTAAAATAAATTCACAATTTAAAATATTCATACCCTCCTTTTTTAGTTAATATTAACTATATATCAAGTCTCATCGATAAAGATCTATAATTATGGTCCTGCTATTCTAGTGTGGTTCTGTTTATTAAAAGGCAAAGTAAAAAATGGACTATTGTGATGATGAAAAATTATAATATTAAAGTATGCAACGATAATAGCATTTTTTTATCATCATCACCCCTTATCCACCTACTGCTGGACTCCACCATTGAATGTGACAATTAGCTGATCAGATTTAATAATTGAAAGTGAAAATGAAAAATTGTTTATGTCATAACTTTTTATGTAACACACTAATGGCATGTACATGTACTAGGTTCATGACCTGTAGTAATGGGTGCCCCTCTCCTCCACCACGGCAGTCTTAGTTATGTAACAAAACAAGAAAATAACTTAACTAACTTGTACTGCATCATATTAATAATATTGGTGTAATATAAAAAAAAAAATACTACTAAATTGTATAATTATATAATCACAGTCACTAACCAAAATATATTATTTAAATTCGACAAAGTGTCTGTGCAAAGTTTAAGTATAATCAATCCAGTCATTTTGTAGATAAGACTGTGCAACCATTGAGACTCATGTCTCAATGGTTGCACAGTCTTATCATTTTCATTTATGTGTGTATTATATTATCATAAATTATTTTACCTGGTGTACATTTCATACAGATTTTTTAAATACTTCTCAATATCACTTTTATCAGCAAGTTTTGTCTGTACATACTTCTGAAGTTTCAGATGGAATATGTTAAGTACAAACTTGCTCATCACTTGATCAGGATTTGGAAAGACATTGCTAATAACTGTGTAATTCTTCTTGCAGAGTGGCAGCACTGAAGAAAAAATGTCTTTGCCCAGTAACGTATTCTGTGAGCGCATAATAAATAGTGTAAAGATATAGTCAATTCGGTAAAACCTTAATGTATGTGGGGCAAAAGATTACTTCTACACTCGCATATGCAACGTGAAGCTTGTAGAGGCTTATTAGTCTGTCTATATTGATTTAATCTCAGCTTGTAAGCAGATAATTATTACCGAACATGCTTCATTTGTTAAAGTTCTGTTGAACGTAAATAAAATTTAATTGATGCAAATACTACAGATTCTTAGACAGACAGACAAATAAAAATGGTAAAAACATAGAAAATATATATATATATATATATATGTAAATTACAAAACATATATTAATTAATGCACTGCTAAGTAATTAGCAATGATGAAACTTTCTTTTCATTTTGACACATTAATCAACATTATTTAAGTCAACATATGACAATATTAAATAGTAATTATTAAGGCAATATAAATGATGTAAGCTTCATGCTTGACATTTCTGCTGACTTTTATATCTTTATAACTTATCGCAACAGAAGTTCTTGATGTGTAACTCTACACCTATAAATTCTAAAACACATCAGAATTTTACCATTTGACTAGTTTCGATATAGGCATCAACACATTGGGAATATCCTTTAAAATTAGTCATGATATTGGCAATATTCTTCATTTTAACTATATTGCCTTGATTCTGTGCCCTGACAAACTCCTCAATCAGGTTCCTCTCAATTTCATCGTACTTTGCTTCTATTTTGTTCTTAGCTACCTCAAATTTGTCCGGAGGGAGCTCTTGAGCAATTGTATAAAGTTTCTGAATAACATCTGCTGCTTCATTGAGCTACAAAAATATTGAACATATGTATACAAAAAAAGACAAAGTAATACTTCTTGGTTCTCAGCTTATTCTCACTTACTGTACAATGTAATCAAAAAAATTTTTAATTCTGTATAAACACATGTCCTTCAGGTACTCAGCATAGGATAACTTACAAGGTGTGATAAGTCTACAGTTGTCGGATTATTATTTTATCATCTTTGACATTCCCAACATCATGGAAAGAACATTAAATTAGGTATATATACATTCCACAAACCTTAACCAATAAGGAACTACTATGATTATTATGTGAATTATTATGTCATATTTTTGAGATAATGGACATTGACAATAATAAGAAATTAGCATACCTTATTGGGATCATTGAAAATGTCGGAGAGAACTGGTCCAGGGCTCAGAAAATTGGCTAGATGTGATAATAGGTCACGTGCAGCAGCAGATCTTGCCCTTGGTGCTCGAGCTGCTCCCAATTTTTCACCAATGTCTAATGCTCGACCTCCACAACGTGACATTCTTTCATCTAATGAACTGAATACATTGACACAATGCTGAAAAAACAATAATATTTTCAATTAATCCATAAAACACTTTACATATATAAACATTTAATACTATACAGTGCATACATTGTGTTGAGAAGCAGGCAAAAATACCAAGATAGTCCCAATCTATCTGTTTGTCCTTGACAGTAAGATACTTAAAATTTATGGTAAAGCATACAATATTTTTATGGCATTACGCTACCCTCAAATGAATTAAGGCTTAAAAATAACTCTCTCAGAAATTTACACACTTAATTTTTGTTAGTAAATTTTGTAAATTATTGCACTATCAAATATAGGGTTAAAAGTCATTCAAAATATAACTCATTTTTATTAAATAAATACGTACAGTATGTTGATCCATTATTTCGGACAGTTTTGCAACATACACTTTTTCCTCTTCCTGGACTGCCTGCTCAAGCCTTGCACACTTGCGTTCTTGTCTTTCTTGGAGAACCTGAAATTTGTGTTTCATAAACGTTTAGCAAAAAGCTTACAAATTGTAATAGTTATTCATAAATATTAAGCATCTTGCAGCAAGCTACCATTAACGGAGGTAGTTAAAGTAAATAATAAAAATAAGCAATGAATAGTAACTGGACACTTGAATAAACTTCGTAACTAACTCTAAGTATATTACAACACAACAACATGAAACTAAATAGGTACCTTTAAATCTTGTATTGCTTGAGTAAAGATATCGTGTATCATTTCCGGATCAAATTGATCGTCTTGAAGTCGAGACTCTTGCATGCTACGTCGAACCATTCTTTCAACAAATTCATCGGGGTCGAAGGGATCCTAAAGAAAAGTCATGTTATTTAACCCAGGAGTAGGAAATGTAATAAATATTTAAATATTTATCAAATAAGTTACCTGTTCAAGTTCACGGAGATATTGGTTCATCATATTTACGGATTTGTATATTTTCTTCAGTAAGTTAAATGTTATATATGGCTCACTATGTTTACAATGCCTAAATATTACAAATATTATACAACAAAATAATTGTAGAGCTTAAAATTGTCAATATTGACAGTCATAAGTCCACATATGACGGCCGACGTAGGACACCAAGGTATATTGATACTTTAAAAGTTTAAAGGCAAAAGCATTGGCAGCGTTAAGGTCATCACAAGGGAGACGCATACTTTTGTATAGAACCTGGGTCAACTCGATACAGAGATGTTAAGAGTATGTAATAAAACATAAATAATATAGAAAAACTTAAATTAGAAATAATTTGCAGCCATGAGTGGTTATACGAAACGTCAACAAAACCTGTCATCTTTCAATGTTCACACAATATGGGTCTTAGATCATTTAATACAGAATGAGCCTTGCTCGCGCGTTCCCTTCTGCCGTGGTATGAGATCACATTATCTAGTGCGTTTATCCAAAATATTAAAAAATCGATTACGACATTACGACATTATCGATATAAAACCGAAAGGACGTTAAGCGCTCCTACAAGTGTCACCTTGTGCGGTTATCTCTTTCCTCTTATAGAAGAAGATCAAATACATTCAGTATTCTATAAAATAGAGCAACGATTTTATTTGTGAGTATTTTTCTATTTTATTATCTTTTTGGGGACATGTTTTGTAGTATCGATTACGAAAACAATAATCGAGTTATTCTTTAGATGAATTCTTCCAATACGAAATAATTTCCGCACACACGGAAGCGTGGCGTGCGTGCGTGCGTGTGCGGGCATGCGTGTGCTAGTTTTATCGTCTATGTGTTTGTGTGTATTTCTAATTAATACATTTTTGATTGACTGACAGAGTGAAGTCATGTTTTTGGTGGTTATGTATGTAATGAATTCATAGGGGCTATTACGGAATGGCGAATAATATTTTAAGAGCGTCATGTTCTCATATGAAGCAACCCCCTTTACGAAAATCAAAATCAAAACAAAACATCTGTTCCATATATTTTGCCGAATTCAGTCGAAATTTCAATGTCGGTCCCACAAAGACATTTCATCAATATCATGGTCAACGTTTTCAAAAATAAAAATAAAATGGCGGAATAATTACATTTTCCGTTTTGCCGTGACATGATAGATGAATATGGTACAGGCAACACCTCTGCGTGTTCACATCATTACAGGTAATAAATAGGTCCTGGATTTATCAATACGATCCAGAAACGAAACGGTAGTTGACCATTTGAGTGTTTCAAAACGAAGCGACGCCTACCAATATGAAGTGAAGTAGGATACCAGGAAAGATTTTGATCACTAGCTATTGCAATATATCTGGACATTGCAAAATTTTAAGCTATTTACAACTGTTAAAAGTGGAAATTATTAAATTTCTTATAAATTGTTTTTTTTTCAACAAAAATAACAGCCTTGATGGAAGTCTTGATTACAACCACATTTGGACTCGATTTTAACTCATTTTCAACGGTCAATTGCGTTCAATACAATGCGTATGCGTAGCTTTTAAATATTAAACTCAAATGCTCGGCTTATACATTTCGTCACACCCAACTAAAAAGTAAAACAATCATTTTAGGTAACGAGGGCTGCTTTATATGGTGGCGGTGCCTTACTGTCGACGGGCTTACGGCCCACGCCCGTCATCAGTAGTGTGGTTCCCAAGCAATAATAAAAACATACTCCTAACAATGTCCCTATACTTTATCCGATTGTAATTACAGAGAAGACAGTTAGTACTAAACGCACCTAAACCGACGGTCCCATTTGAGATACTCCGATCGTAACTCTCTTCTAAACAGCAATACCACAAAGTGCTTTGTGGTTAAAAAAGAAGACCTCTCCCTTCCAGACGATTAAGTCCAGGTGATGAATGACGACACCGCGTTCCTCACCGTTTAAATCAGTTAAGCATCTTATTATTTTTGAAAGCGCCGACATAGTTCCCATATAATTTGTCTGATGTTCAATAAAAGCATATCCTTAGTTTTTTATAATTTTAAACAGAACTTTATAAAGACCTAGTTTGGTTCTCCGCTTAGGTTGCAGAAAGCTTAAGGGATTCGCTACATAGACATACATATACATACAAAAGTATATAAACAAACATATTATTCCAAAACATCCCCTTCCACAATTAGAAAAAAAAAAGAATTATTCTAGAATATGTCGATATTTTTTTTTGCTTGCCTTCCCTTTGCACTTTGTGTAATTACGCAATTGTTCTAGTGTGAAACTTACTAGTGTGCAGTAAATAAACTAGTGTGCATTTTCTTGTATGTGTGCATTTGAAAAACACAAAATGTTTTCGTAAATGTGTGATTATTTTACATGGAAGTAGTAGTACCCTAATCCCCCACCAAAAGTGGCAGACAATTTTGTTATACGATTTGTTTGCGTATCCTGTGTCAAATGATCTAAGATATGGGTACAAAGCTGGCCATACACGGATTTTTATTGATATTTTAGCTTCGTGTACATCATGCGGTTCTTAAATGAAAAAGAAGACCCTTTTACTAATGAAGTTTTTAGAACATTGACAAATCACCTAACTTATGTACTAGACCCCAATATCATCCAATATGGAAAAGGATAGGGCTAGAACCAAAGAAAGAAGGACAAATGAGCAGTCGAGGCCATTAGGTGACTACCAACGCCCATTAACACGCTACAGCTACTCGCAAACCACACAAATCATAACAGCATAGCAATCACTTTTAAGGCTATCTATGCCGGCCAAATTCGGATACAATGCAGCATGGCTCTGCCGAAGCATTAAACAATTTTCTTATATAATGTAGTAATCAATGGCGCGATTACATGTGAATAAATACTGCTTGCATAGAGTGATTAAACTAAACGTAATATTGTTTTAATTTTAAACAAAAGAAAAGGCAATCAATGTGACAAATACGTCTTTTTGTACATTTATTACTAGCGAAAGGGTTTTTATGTCCAAATTCTTTGTGATGTTTAAGTATTTTATATAAAATTTGTGCGTGCTTAACTCATTTATCTTAAGTTAAGTTATACTCGAAATTTATCAACGCAAATTATTCAGATATAAATTTGACAGAGGGCCATTGAACATCGTGTAACAGTGAAACGTGAGATGTCCAATGTATCGTAAACGGGTCAAAATAAAGTCGAAAAAGCTCAATGGCTGAGCGCCTCAGCCCTCGAAGCTCAGAAGTAAATGCCTTAGAACAACGAGGCTATCTGATTGGGAAAAAAATTGGACAAGGTTCTTACGCTACAGTCCACCTAGCAGAATACTGTGATGCATCCAGCCCCAAGCGTATGAACCTAGCCTGCAAAATATTCGATAAAGAAAAGGCACCCAGAGATTTCTTACAAAAATTTTTTCCTCGTGAATTAGATATATTGACAAAAATTGAAAATCCCCATATTATTCAAGTCCATAGTATTCTCCAAAGGGGTCCAAGAGTATTTATTTTTATGCGATATGCGGATAATGGAGATTTATTAGATTATATTAAGCGGCATGGCGTAATTGCAGAGAACCAGTCCAAGCTTTGGTTTCGGCAGATGGCAAGTGGATTGCAATATCTACATAGCAAAAACATTGCTCATCGTGACCTTAAATGCGAGAATATATTGTTATCGAGGCGTTTTAATGTAAAGCTGGCTGATTTTGGATTTGCTAGATTTTGTACTGATGGTGACAATAAACGCGTTCTTAGTCAGACCTATTGCGGATCCGCAGCATACGCAGCACCGGAGGTTGTGAGTGGCACACCCTACAATCCCAAGCTTGCTGATGTTTGGTCGCTTGGAATTATTTTGTTCATTATGCTCAATGCATCCATGCCCTTTGATGATTCCGATCTACGCAAGCTCTTGAAGAACCAAATGTCACGGAACTGGGTGTTTCGGTCCAGGATTCGCGAAGCAGTTTCGCCCGCAGCAAAATCTATCGTGCGCCACGTGCTGGAGCCAGACATCACTTTGAGACTGACTCTAGATCGTGTTCTATCTCATGAATGGACACGGCCTCGTAAGGACAAGAGCTCAAGTCTGGTGGGTCGGCTGGTACAGTCGACGCCAATGACGGGGAAATACGACGAGGCTGGGACATCAGCCGGCGCCCGCGTGTCCGGAGATCACCGCGAGACGGGTCGGGAGAGACATGACGATATCAACATGCGTTCCCATGATTGATGAACAGCTTAAGATTTGCACCCAATTACTATAAGCCGGCTGTAACTTCCATATGTTAATGCAACGACTACACAGTAAGTATACCAATAATATAATATTCAACAGTGCTAGAAACCCACGGTTTTGAATTCCTCAAAATGTAATTCCTATTTTTTTATTATTTTATTTTATATGTTTTTTTATATGACGATAGTACTATTGTTTATCGTCAAATGTGACAATAAAGTTTAATTGGAAGATTTACAAACTTTTAATTAATATTTTCAAATAAATATCTTAACAAAATTTTAGTAATGTGAAATGTTGACGATGACCACATGTGGGGTACTTTTCTAATTACGTGCAAGAGCATCCAATGGGAGCAAGAAGGAGCACCTTCCCTCCTCCTTTTCTTAGAGCTGAAGCACGTAGGAATATTAACTATCCCACCAAAAACATGCTATAAAAACTTTGCCAATTCTGGATGGAGTTGCTTGTTGGTCTATAAAAAGTAACGATATCTTTAGAGATAGCATAGCCAAGTTTAAGGTATCTGCGATTTCTTTATTACTATAGTTAGATTTTATGTGACTTGGCCGTTGAACATGCTATATGCACTTGTACTTGTTGACACATACAAGACAACAGCCAAGTCATATAAAATCGAACTCATCAGTTTCATTATCAGCCCTTATAGGTCCACTGCTGGACATAGGCCTCTCTCTGTGAGCGCCAACACGGCCGATCTCCTGCTGCTCGCATCCATCTCGGACCGCCTACTGCACGGAGATCGTCTTCCCACCTGGTGAACGTTCGACCAAGACTTGTTTTTCCTAAACGCGGCCTCCACTCCAGGATCTTACTGGCCCATCTGCCATCTGTTCTTCTGAGTGTGTGACCAGCCCATTGCCACTTCAGCGAGCTTATTCGTAGCGTGATATCGGATACCTTAGTTCTCTGCCTTAGGACTTCTTTACGAATTCTGTCAGACAGGGAAACATCCAACATAGCACGTTCGTTCAATAGGCCGTTGATTTACCGCAAACTTGTGGACCAGTCCTAAACTAAGAGGCCATGTTTCGGCCCTGTAGATCATCACGCAACGGGGAGAACGCATTGGTTGGAGACTTTTGTCTTCAAGCTCTGTGGTATAGGCGACGTGAGAATGTGACGAAGCTTCCCGAATGCTGCCAAACCCAACTGAAATCTAACTACGTATAGTAAAAAAGAAATCACAGAAAACTATATGTAATAGACTTGGCTTGGCTTTGCTACGTTAAAGATATCATTACTTTTTATACAGAAACAAGCAGCTCCACCGAGAAATGGCAATTTTTTTACAGGATGTTGGCATTCCAGTTCTTTTTGCCTAAAGCTATTTTTTGTTTGATTAGTTTCTTAGGAACTTTTTTTTATTTGTTTCTTCCATATGTCCCACGGTTCTGAGCTCTTTGGGTTCTTCATCAGATACGCTAGACCTTCCATTACATCATTTCAAAAAAAATATTCAAAAATAATAAATTTGTTGTTCTCTCACGGGTTCTTCCCAGGGCCTTTATGTACATCAGGCCTATGGATGCGATAGTTTTCCCTTAGTTTTATATTGGCTTAACACTAACTCGGTGCTGAACTTCAGCCTACACGACTGGGTAGGTAGTCGCGTCCACATAACACGACACCAAAAATAAAAAAGCTATGTCGCGTTTCGTGCGGCTTGTGAGTAGCCAGTGGCCCATTGGAGGGGAGGACGAAAGGCCAACGCATCTGAATAATAAGATATGCTATTCCAACCTGTTGGGGCGAACGCAACATTACCGCCGGATGTAGTAGGTAGCTCCGAAAAAAAAGTATAAGCAAGTCTTTCTGCAAATGTCTACCACACGTAAACCGTTAGGTATACCAAAACCTAACATAATATTTCTAAACAGTATGTTAGGTCAAAAGCCATAACCCTACTACCTACGGATCGTTTATCCTCTTATCACCATAAAAAGGACGTCCCTATCTTGAATTTTTAATTCCGTTGATCCCTTGCACCATTTTGCAAGTTATGTTTGAACGTGTTTTTGTGTCCATATATAACATTTTTATACTATAAGGGGAAAACGAGCAGTCGAGATAACATGATCTACCCTCCTAGTCTCTGGTGAGGGCAGGCCCCTAGTGGGCCAATGAAAGCTCAGAAACCGCACAATAGGTGATAGCTGAGCTGTAACTTTATGGCGGTGTCATGCGTGAGCGAGATGTACACCGCCGGTCGTGCTGGCAAATTTTGAATACAAGCAACACGATACTAACTCTCGCTTATCTCTACACCTTATATTCCATTACTATTTCATCCACGACAACAATATAGAGGGTCAAAAATGGCCCGAATTACTTCGAGAAACTGATGGTGTGGTCGTGCCGCGTTATTACTCAATTTGACGTTATGTAGTCTCAAATTTATCAAGAACTCGTACATTTTCCACTTTTTCATATACAATACGGCCCCGAAGGCCATGAGATGAGGACACACCTTGGGTGTGTACCACAATGATGTGTTATAGCTTGCCATCGTACACGCGATACGATGACACCTGGAGTCCATCTCTTAGGATGGTCACACAGCCCATCATATGTCACCCTTTTTTTGGTGACGAAGGGGAATGCATTTACGCATGATACATTCCATATGCCACCCTGACGTAACGCATCACGGTATAAGTATATAACACGTCTGAGCATTGGTACTCACGGCATACAGATAACATAGGTAGAGAAGGGATGCTATAGGCAGTTATTTGACGGCAAGCGGCCATCTTGGTTAATAGAGAATGAAGATGAATGCATCATTATCTTCGTATATCTAATCTCGTATGCGCATTGCGCATAGAGAAATGAATGAAAGAAGAGAGAGCGAACCACTTTTGATGTCTCTTTCGACTTAGACGGCTGCGTCTTATGTTGGCTTCCCTTCTCTATCTGTATTATCATCTCATGAGTCACAGTCACCAGACAATTGGAGTGATCATCTGCATATCCTCTCCTATAAAATAGAATGGGTGCTTGCCCTAGTTAATCTGTAACACAGGTGCAAGCAGTACCTCACCAAAAACACACTTGATTATATTTTATTCCTTTTATTATCACGAATCATATTCCTTTATCAGATTCCTCAAATGTCTTGTTTGTCTTCGAAATTGGCAGAGAATAAGCATCTACACCAAATCCAATGGTTACAAATGGATATTTTATATGGAATTCTAAAATAAATGTGTCTGGGCTATATTCGATTTTAACTCTTGGATATTTGGGTGCATAATGAACTCTGAGGTACGTGAAATTCTTCTGGACTCCGGGTACGACTGGCTGAAATGGTCAATAAGTTAGTAACTGTATTTATTAGTATTTGCTCAAATGTGCATACCACTTTTACAATAGTATCATCATCATTTTAATTTTAACCGTAAGACACCTTCACGCCTGTCCCATAATGCAATAGGCAGAGAGATACCGGCGTCCAGAGACAGCTTCGATGTCGCGTTTCGTGCAGTTTTTGACTAGCTTGTAGCCCACTGGGCGGGGAGATGAAAAGGAGGGCAACGCATCGGCATAATAATTATGTTGATGTTCCCATGAACAATGGCGTTGGCAGTCGTAATAGCACTCCGATTGTTCGTTTGTTCGCCTAAGCTATAGAAAAGGAGAAAACCTAGTGTCTAATTTTACGTTCCTTAAGGAACGATTAAACGCGCGGTGTGGTATGAAAAGATTATCAGAAGTAAATTCGGTGAAACGATAACATAAATTTGCCCGGACCTCTTTCATGTCGTAACTGAATTATGCTGTGAAAGCAAAGAGAAGCCCAATACAGCTTCATTGAATCGCGATCCAGTTCATCTTCCTTCCCGTCTGCGAGAAAAGGGAGAGTCTGTGCCCCTATCCTTTCCCTAATTCGGAAGGCAGAATAGTCTTAGCTAGTCCGATGAAATGTTAAGGTGACTGCGATAGCCACGGTTGGGTCACAACGCCGATGGCGTAAGCATTGCCGTCAGATTCACCGACCTTACGTCGGTTACGTCTACACGCACCTTCATTTCACAATCATGTTATGGAGTAAACTCAAGCAAGCAAGTAGATACAAGTATTTGCCTCTAGCATATACATACTGTAACATTAAGCGCGTAATACGTTTCGAACTGCTGTATCACTCCGGTGTAAATATATGAGGGGACCTGTCCTGGTGTGGATTTACCTACAAGTATGAACAACATTAGTGTTGTTAGAAATTAAGAACGGCATGAACACATAGGAAGAGTTAGCATGTTGTGCCTGCGTACACACTTGTGTACTATATATGTCCTACGGTTAGTCTTTATACAGATGGCCTTATTATTATTATTGTTATCACTATTCTTATTATTATTATACTAGTGTAAGGAACAACGGCATTTTTTTACATATTGAATTTAACACCAGACAATGAAATTCACAAAAATACACTACGCGGGCGTAACGGCGGCACAGCGATAGAATATAATAACATATGGCCTTCTCATTAGGTACTGAATATACTTAGTGTCGTCTTTTGATAACGAAAGAATTTCCATGATCAGATCAGTCGTTATACCTGACGGTTACAAACCAATAAATGTCAAACTTTATAGTAAGAGTACGTGCATACTTACTTAAACTAAAATATTTGCAATTACACAGTTTTCTTAAATTATATATTTTTTAACTTTCATCTAAATCCGTTCGAATAGATTTGCATGAAACACACACATGTAAGGGACATATACAGTATTACACAGTTATATACATTATTAGTGGCTCTTACCATATTCGAACTCTTGAATAGTTATAAAACGTCTCGGGGACCCGCACGATTTCATTATAAAACATAAAAGTATTATGATAACACGACCCATTCCTTGCGATATAATCGTACGTTTCAAGTTACGTTTCTATTTTTTATTGCTAAACTGTAGGGATGTCGCAGATTGGAAGAAATATCGATTATTCGGGCAATTTTTCGCCAAAATGCGTCTTTGAAGTGCGAACGAACAGACAAAATTCCTTAATTCTCCTAATAAGAAGAACGTCTGTGATACAATCTCTCTATATTACATAATTATATGTAAATCGAAGTATGTACCAAATATGAACTCAATAAGATTTCAATTTTGAGATAGCACTGTAACAGAAAAACCTCCAAGAGCGAGTCGGCTATGTTTCCGTAGCAGCAGACCAAAAAAAATCACATGTCTCTTAAACTAATTATCTATTTGCCGAAACAAATTTGAGGTTTTATTATATTGTATAATATCGGTAGTTCAAAATGTTAGAGGCGGAGGGTGGCACATTTTATTACCTTAGAAGCTCACAAAGTATTAGCATAATCAAAAATGTTTTTCAGAAACACCTATATGACTTAACCTGTTGAATTGGTCCTTCAGTTACATCTAGGAAGGATGATTGACCGTTAGCCTGCCACAAAACAAAACGACCCTGTTTTTGAAAATAGCTATCCGTATTGTAATACGATGATTTAAACAATCCTACTACGACAGATATACAAGGCAATAGTGAGAAGTTTTTCTCAGATGGAGTTACTTATGAAGAAAAGCACAAGTGTTTGCAATAAATGCTGAAAAAACACAACACAATACATTGTTTGTTTTTTATGAATTATTAGTTGTCCCAACAGCCGTCCTGACGGAGAAATTTGCTATTATGTTAACGTGTAATTTTACGTGGCCGAACTGTCAAATCCCCGATAGCTTACTCTGCAATAATGAGATTTTTCAACCCACTTTTAAGAATTACCTATAACATCCTAAAAAAAAAAAATGTATGCAGGCATTCTGAAGCTTTGCGCTTTCTTCATACATTTGGGGGCTTAATTTTCATATAACCTACAATATGTATTACAATAAAACTACTTTTACGGACTTTATCGCGGTTTATTTAATTATTTACCTAGTCCACTCGTGACCATGGTTGCTGTAAAGCTTCTGAAACGTCGGTCTAGACAAATAATTAAATTAACCGCGATAAAATCCGTAAAAATAGTTTTATTGTAATGACTAACATTCACGTAAACTTAAGACATCAACATACAATATGCAACTTAACGTCTGTTGTATACAAAAAATATTAGAAAAATGTTTACGTTTACGTAATTTTTTCTTCAAGTGCCTAGGGCAACACAGATGATTGTCACGTGACGAGTTCATGACCTCCAGTACACTCGGGGTCATGAACATTTCCAATGCAGAGATTGCCCCACCAAACTTAACAGGCCTACGGGACATTAGTGATTTAATACTTACTAGAGTCAGTATTAAATCACTACAATATTATATAACTACACACTACAATATAATATTTTCAAGTTGAACAGTACTACTAAATGACATTCATTTTTAGAATTGAATATCGTTACTGCTTATGCCCCTGTCAGGAGCAATAGTGTTTTTGTTAGATATTGCATAGAAGATTATATATTATGTATAAAGTTATGTATTATATATGTGAATATTAGACGAATATTCGTAGCAAGTCTAAACTATTTAGTATCGACATATCGGTTCAAAATATAATGGCAAATAAGTCTACCAATTTCTATTCTTTTCTATAATACAATACACATAACATAATAACGGTCCAATATCTTGTGGTGTGGTGGCAAGCATGTTCAATCACAGACGTGAGGACCCTTTTCCGGATCCCGTTTTGGACTAAACATAGTCCAAAATCCTTTTTAAATAAAATATCAATTTTTAATAAAATTCCTCAAGCCGCCGTGGTCGAGTACTTTAAGGGGTTAGAGAAAACATTTTATCAAACTGGTGAAACGGCATTAGAGAAACGCTGGACTAAATCGATCGAGGTAGAAGGAAACTACGTTGAAAAATAAAATTGTTTTAAATACATTATTAAAATTTTTCTTTGTTGTTTCGGATACTTATCAATCACCCCTCGTAAATTAAATAATTTGATAGTTCGTACATATTTTGCCATTAACCTATATGTGGTTCCCGGCGGAAAAAATTTAATTATTATTTGGGGATGGCAGATAGCATCAGCCATGGCAAATATATCCGACCTCACAATCGCAAAGGGAAAAAGAGTGACACAGAACACACCTTTAACCTTACAGTCAAAGATGACAGATATACTTTTTATAAAATGTTTAAATCGCAAAAACATCATGGCTACATGGCCAAAACCGAAACTACTGCCGAAACTAGAAGTTTTGGCCAGAACTGGCCGAAACCGAAACCGAAACCGAAAATGAAAGTTGGGTCGGAATCTAATTATTGTTCATTATACAAACCCAACCTTTTAATATTTATCACTAGCGATCCGCTCCGGCTTCGCCCGTGAGTCGGGGGCTCGATAGCTGCATTGACAAGTTATAAACTTACCTCTCGCTGATCACTCTATTCATTGCTGAAAACCGTATGAAAATTCGTTTAGTATTTTGTGAAAATCGATCACATACAGGCAGGCAGCTATACTTTGTTTTATACTCGTAATTTATGTATATACTTATTTTCGTTGGAATGCAATTCGTATGGTACAGCGTTGTCCTAATAGAGTTCAGTGTCCACTCACTTTGCGCATTGTTCTTGGTGGACGAAATACGAGATGATACTAGGTAGGTACAGCTTCTTTACGTAAATATTAGGTTCTTACATATGAAATTAGCGTATTGTACGGGAGGAACAAAAAGTCGAATAATTTTTATCAAGGTATGAACCATTATTTTCTATGCACTTTTGCCATCTCATACTTTTGCTATATCATTGATCCTTTTATTTAGTAAAGGGCTCAATGAACTACCTATGAGATGGAGAGATACAGCAGTCGGGCGGGAATCAATAAAATGTTTGAAGGTGAATTGGACTGCCCCATCGGTGTCGAATTTTGCCTTGCAAGAAGTTGTCCAAATTTCGAAAAAGAAAATGGTAATCTGTTGGAGCAAGGTCCGGGGAGTACGGAGGATGTCTCAGACTTTCCAATTGAAGCTCTTCTAATTTGGTAGCCGTCTGTTGCAGAGTGTGTCGTCTAGCGTTGTCGTGAAGCAGCAGTGGCGTGGAGCGATTGACTTAAAAAAAAGCGCCAATTTCATATGTAGGGATCTAATACATAATAGACAGTAGTTTACTGTATAATATAACGAAAGAAGGGAACAGGCAATCAAATGTGGAGTGATTATTACTATTTATGTATTATGCTTTTAACATACCCTTCTTATCGTCCCGTATTTTTGTTACTCAATAGTATTTACAGGAGCAATAAAAGTTTGCATTTCCTAATTCCTACGTTATTACATAATCATATTTCTGAGTATTTAAATGTAAATCTAAGATATTCTTATTATAAATTGAAAAAGGACCTTGTCGGTGGACAAGAGGTTCTTAAAAGGTCCTAGTGAGGCTCGACTTAAATACCTTCAAGGAGTAAAATGGAAAGATTTCTAAATTAGTCCACATTACACAACTGAATATGAGTGATATGCACTCATACCCCACGTCTAATGAATCTTCGTAATCGTCGGCGTGGAGGCGCTATCCTTGAAGTGCGATATGTTGTGGCTGCAGAGCTGGTAGGTGCTGATGACGGCGTTGCCAAGGTAACGTCCCGAGGGGTCCTGGCGCACCACGTGCATGTAGTCGTCTCCCAGAGTAAATTGGACCTGCGGTGGCGCTGCCCAGTCGCAGACTACCGTCACGGCCTTGTTCACCGCGGGTGGGCTGATGCAGAACATCTGAAAATATTTTTATTTATTTAATTACTAGCATTCCGCCCCGGGTTCGAACGAATGTTTCACAAAATAGGGCAAATTTACATGATATTTATGCAGATTTACTTTGATATTTTTTCACGCGTTTAGTTACATCGTACAACATATTGTGAACAATGATCTACAAAGGTTTAGAAAATATATAGCCAATGTTCACCGGTCCAGTAGTAACGGAGCCTACTCAATGCTAACAAACAAACTACCAAATGTCTCCTGTGCATAACATTAGTATAGATAGGATTTCAAAAACAGCGCGAGTGGAAACTGCAGGAGCTGAATGTACAACGGGTACATGAGCGGCGTGAGCCGACAGCTTGGCAGACATGCTGCCGCTCCATGCATTTGGGGGCGACGGGATGGTATTTAAAATCTATATACGGCCGGTACTGGCAAATGCCTATGTAATATATTACATTTATATTACATAGGCATTTGCCCGAGAATCTTTCAAGTACAAATTTTAAATCTGTGATCATATTAGGTAGTATATACTAATTGTAAGACGTGTTATGAAGCATTTTAAAAGAATTAGACCGACACGAACGGCGAGGTAGTACTCGTTCACATGAAACTGAAACATTTCCGCCGCAAAGTGTTAGCTATGTTTCTATATGTAATGTTTGTTATGAGAGAACGAAAGGAGGGCAAAATGTCGTTACCAATTTTGCGGATATTTATTGTCACCGGTTGTCATAAAAAAGGCTCTGACTGATTGTTAGCGCCATATTATATTGTGTTAATCAATAGTAGGTACCCTGGTTAGGGCACAGATTACAAATGAAAGTAAGGGGGCTTCTAATAATTATGGTCACATTGCCATATTTTCAGAACTCACATTCATTCTACTTATTGTAACATTTTAACACTATTCTATTCTGTTATATCCTATATTTACTTGCTGGTAGGCTTCATGCTGTCCCGGTGGAATATACGCCGTCGGATAATCCAATTTATACTTGGATACATAATCGGTGTCTGAAAATATAACAATTTGTTTGTGTTAGGACTTAATGTGTCCCTGCCTTTGTGGCTTGTCGTCAGCGCGATCCTTGTCTATTCAGGAAATGACACCCTTGTCGGTAGCCATTTTCACGAAGTCAATTATCCCCACTTCAGTAAGCCTTAGCAACTTAAGTAGGTACTTTCCTTACATACTTCATCTAACAAAGAAGATTAAATACATTAAGGTCGTTGATTAAATACATTAGTTTTGTTTTGTAATTAATATTACGATTAACACGTTAATGCTACTACTTAGTTACAAAACTGTTTTGTGTACTAACTTCATGCTTCTCTACCGTACTGATAACCAATGACTGACAAATGCGATAACTTATCAGTCAGACAATAACAAATCAACTACCAGTAGCAGCAATAAATATTTATTGCTGCTACTGGTATATTGTGTATAATAGTAAAATGACACATTAGGATTTGTCATTTAGGAAAGAACAAACATATATACATATATAGACAATCAAATATATAAACTTTACATGTGTTACGCAGTTGGGTAAAAATAGAACATAGCCTACCTTTGGTCAGTTGCGTACAATGTGGAGGATTACTTTTCTTTGATTTGCACTCTATTCCCCATACAAATAATAAAAATATTAACCTGTATGTTAATAATTTCATGGTTTATCAACAAGAACCGCGATTAATCAAGTCACAGCGTCGCGTCCGTCACGCTCAGCTTCTTTTACAGAAATAGATGGACACTGGCCAATGAGGAATGGTGGTACATAGAAACTGTCTAAATAGGGGGCGTGTATAATGAATAATGGGAATATACAAACTACTTAGTAGGAGGAAAACGATATTAGGAGGAAAATAGTACCGATATCCAATCCTACTAATGTTAGACATGAGAAAGTTTGTATGTTTGTTATTTGTTTGAAATTTCGCACGCAAATATAGATTACCTACAATTTGAATAAACATAATATATATGTCGCAGATGGATTGTCTAAATTACTAGGTTAGCTTTAGTCAACATTTACGTTTTTCTCTTGTTAACACAAAGAAGTATAACTTCTAACGCGTGTACATAACTAAACACCAACTTTTTTGTAGTTACACACTGTAAAATTGGTAGTTTTCAGCTCGCATTAGCATAAACTATTGTCGAGTTTTTACTCATTGGACGTTCGAAATAATTATTAAGTTTTATTATGGGGCAGTGAACGTGGTCATTTCCACTACGTATTTAGACGGTACATTCATGCGTATACCTGACGCACACTAGACGGAAATGTAGGTATTCAACAGATTTCGAAACTATTTACATTACCAAGCATTTAAGTGATGCTTTGTGGCTGACGCGACGTGCTAAAATGTTTTAGTCTTTTCAGATGCACGTCACATTGCGCTAGGCTGTATTTGCTATACTAACGTAGCACTACGTTGGCTTAGCAGATTTTATACGTATTCAGCACTTTTGTTTCATATAGATATGAAATAAAAGGCTGGCCCAATCCGTATATTTGTCAGAAGTGTTAAAAAAGATTCACCTGCATCGTACCCGTGGTTTCATAAAATTATATAATTTTATTTATCCAGACAATTAACACTAAAAGCTTGTAATTTTTTGAGATTTATTTGTAAGATAACAAAAATTCAATTAATTATTATTCTTTGCAGTCCGCACCAGTGTTTTTCAAATCTTCTAAATCGTACCAGAAATCGGCATGAAACAGTGCAGCAGTTTCGACTTCCATTTCTGCTGCAGTAACTAAAACAATATATTCTATTGTATACATCTGCAAATGATCACATGTTAAACATCAAGAATTTTTCAGAAAGTTATATCACTCAATCGCATTCACATAGGAAAATTTAGCATTTCACATGTTAGGAAAGCTCTTTTTAAATCTTTAGCCTATACATTGTACTGATACTGACGGTACACCATCATTACTGTTCGGGAATTTTCCCCTTATTCTGGCTTGCCCGTTATGCTATAACATCTGCGTATAGCATTCAACATTTTTGGTTAGGTGTTAGGTAGCACTTTGTTGTTCCTGCACCTAAGGGAAAGTCTGGTACAGGTGTCAGTGGATGATCTGTAGCTGTTTTGTCGACGACCACCAAAGTTTTGGAATCTGCGATCAGCATTGCGTAGAAAAATCAGCATGGAATCCCGGAACAGACCAAAAAAAAGCGTTGGGTACTAGCATTTTACTATTTCTAATAACAGTCCGGAGACTGGAAGTTAGCAGCTGTTACATCCCTGTGACTCGGAGAGCACGTTAAGCCATCCTGCGCCTAATTTCTCTCCGGACATGTTAGTTTGTCGTCCCGTCGGAATATGAGAATAAAAGGATAGCTAATGCATTTGTACCTGCATAAGCACTATTTGCACTATAATACGTCCTCCGTAGATGCAGGCTTGTCTAAATAGATATGGCAAATGTACCCGAAATTCGCCTAGGACGACATTATTATTATTATTAATTACATTTATTTAAGGCACACAGACTCCTATGCACTACAAGTACAAGGTGGGAGTAAGTATTACAGTTACGTGATCTAGGGGTACATGTGAACACTTCCCTAAAATTTGAGCAAGAAGCAAGGCAGGGAAGGTACGCAGAAGGCAACTTCGAGGCTTCTCGCCGTTATACCCTTTGATGTACCCTATATTGTTTTTATTGGGTATGGTGGGACATAACGATCTTAAGGGGCATGGTGATTCCACACACGCTATTTATTTAACAAAGCTAATACGAGGTGTAACATATAACCCTGCTGTGCTGATGAAATGTTGTGAAAATCGAAATCTGTGAGTGTCATAACCATACTGTACGTGGTAGCGACGGCTCCCACAATTACGCGCAGTACCAGTGGCAAAACCAGTTACTAGCAGACAGACCATGTAGACATAATCTCGGGTACTGTGAGTGTATATTGATTATAATTAATTAATTTGTTAATTCAATAATTGTATCGTGTAATATTAGTTTTGTGTTGTGTATTTATTATGGGTTTAGTAAGGTAGATTATATTATATAGGTAACAATTTAGTTATGACACTTGATTCTTGTGCCTATTGGGCTCATAAGTCTTGTAAAGATAATTATTTTAACTAAATAAATTAATAAATTATAGAATACGTGTAAGGAAAACGATATAATCTTACTTCGAAGGTTTATAGCAGTTGTGATGTTTTTTTTCAAAACCGCCAAATCGTAATCAATTACTTTATGCACTTGCTCATAAAAAAACGGGCTGTTCAGATCGATTACGTTTAAAGATCTAAAATCTTGTTTGTCCCCGGTATTCATTTTGAAGATTAATTAAAAAATTCTGAAATTTCCTGAAATAGGATCTTTTTAGAATGTTATACATTCAATTACCAATTCATTCAAAGTAAAAACAAGTACACTACAAATAAGTAAATATGTACTTTTATAGTCTGTGGTACACACTAACTCAATTCTTTTTAAATTTACATTTTCCTGGCGATCATAAAATGTAATCCCAAGGGATGTATTTTTACATTGGGTTGATTTTGAAATCTATTTCTTTCTGATATTAGATTTTGAAAAAACTATATTGACAGGTGCTAACGGAATCATAGTCTGCGACGTGGAAATAAAAAATAAACTAAACAACTCTTAATAAAACATACATTGCAGAAATCAGGTGAAATAAATTTTACTTTTCGATAAATCAGTTTCTATAACAATGAAGTATATCTTTAAATAGGGAAAGGTTAATGATATATTGTTGGTTTTTTTTACATGGCTGTCCATGATTTTTGAGTCACACAAGCAATTAAAAACTAAATATTACTAATCTGTCCATGGCTGTCGTCTGTCACGCGTTTCGATTTTTAAAGATAGGTGATAGAAGTGGTCGTAAAAATAAATAAGTTGGTGTTTGTAAGGGTTTATCCTTATTTTTTTAATTTATACTAAAGTTGATTCATCTATTTTATCCGATATAAAAATGATGAGTGACGACGACCGTGATATTGATATTGAGAGTGATGTTAGTATTTTTCTTTTGTTTTGTGTCTGGTTTAATTAAATATACATGCTACGTTTACTATTCCATTTTTCAGGCCGAAAATGATTCAGATTCTCGTCCTCATGCCAGGAACAGCCTCAGTGGTGGAGGCTATTACTCGCAGGTAAACATTTCTATTGTGTCCAGTGTGGTATTTAACATGGTGGCAACTTTTTGCAGACTAAACATTTCTGTCAATTTAATGTTTTATAGGCTGAAAAAAGAGCACACCACAATGCTTTAGAAAGAAAAAGACGTGATCACATAAAAGATAGTTTCACTTCACTGAGAGATTCTGTACCAGCGTTGCAGGGTGAAAAAGTGGTATGTAATGTGAGGTCATCTTATTTGCTATTTAATTTATAGAACATGGTAAAAAAAAATATAATAATATAAATACAATTCTAAACAACCATAAAGTGAAAACATTAACATTTTTTTATGGTATAGGAGACAGGCGAATTCAGAGCCTTTCTACGACTGCTGATGCCGATGAAGATCAGCATAACTACTATGCCAATGCGTTTCCCTCCTTTTCACCCCCCACCCCAACGAGCCACCGGTTCACATCATGCGACACTATAGATTTCATTCTATGGTGGTATAAAGTGAGTGAGAGGTACCTTCCCGGTCCCAGTTATTAAAAAAAAGAAAAAGTGTACCTTCACACCTGTTATCCCTGAAGAGGTAGGCAGAGATGTGCTAGTACATCCACAACTCATAAGTCCAGTAGTTACACTAGAACACCTACAATTAGACAAGATACATGGCAATGTAATGCGTGCTCAGAAAATCTGGGAAACATTTAATAACATAGCCTAACCTGGGGATCGAAACTAGGACCCCATGCGGCTAATGGTCTTAACAGACGACACCCGCCACACCACAGAGGCAATAACATTTACTTACATTGAACAAAAATTAAGTGTTATTTGTTAGACCTTGACACTTTAGAAAACAATTTAAACAGATTGTTTACAACATTATCTTGAGTTCTGTGTTTGATTTGTTGAAAACCAAAGTTGCCAAATTTGTTGGGAAAATATATTATTATATATAATATAATCTTTGCCCTCCTTTTATTTCAAGGCAAGCCGTGCTCAAATTTTGAAGAAGGCAGCTGAATATATACAGTTCATGAGACGAAAAAATAACTCTCACCAACAGGATATTGAGGATTTACGGAGACAAAACAATGGTCTTGAAAGCCAAAGTAAGTGGTTTGCTTTTTTCTAATTGCTTAACTATATTATTAAAATATAGCTGCAATAAACCGACAAACATCCTGTAAAGATGTATCCAATATTATGCGACTTGAAGGTTTATATGTTTCTAGAAAGAGGTAGTGCCATGGTGCATAGGAGGAGGTAGTGCCATGCATAGTGCATGACACTATATCTTCCTATGCAGTGGAATTGGGCCAGCACAACTGTGGAAGTATGTCTTGCTCACATAATACCGCCATACACTTACACCTTCAGTGCCGCGTTTCGTGTGATTCGTGATTAGCCGGTGGCCCGTTGTGGGGGGGAGAACGAGGGCAACACATCAGCATTGTAATTATGTGGATGTCAGTCGTAAAAAAGGCTCAGATTGCTTGTTTGCCTCCATATTATATAAAACAAAAATTTATAGACAGTGAATATATACTCTATAGTATTTTTAATTAGGAATACTATAAATTTGAAAAGCTACATAGAAACATTATTTATTTCAACTATAATAAATTTGAAAAAAAAATCGTAACTATTTAAAGTACTTTTCTAACTAGTTTATTCACTCATTCATTCATTGATTGCTGTCTATTCTATTGATTGATTAATGATTTTATTCACTCAATCCCATCATCATAGCTATGATCTTTTAATTAGATTTGTTCATTTTAATATTTATTTTTTACAAGCTTCAATTATCCAATTTATGTATAAAAATACCACTGTTTATATTAACTGTAATTATTGGTATATCAAGGCTTTGTCTGAGTAAAGAAGACTTGCTTTGTACTACCTAATCAAATTCTGGAAATCATTTGTTATTATAAGTTTCTGAAAGTTTTGGCTGCATTGGTTGCTGGAGGATAGTTGGTGGTATGTTTAAACCTTCAATAAAAAGTAAAGTTCCTTTACTGAACTTTACTTTATATTGAAGAAAACATTTTGACTTTCATGCAGATTAAATATGTACTGACTTTTATCCATTATGATCAATGTTTCTAATATTGAGATTTAAAATAAGACAATCGTATGTTATGTTAGATTCCTTCTACATTAATGTTTTCCGATATTTGAAGTATACTCTCTAATATCTTCATCTTTGAAGTTTTCTAATGCCATCTTGACTTTTCATCATTGACAATGTTTAGATGACTTAAAAATGTGTCTAGTTATAAAATTATGTTTAGTTCTAGATGTTTATGATTGTGCACAACTTTGCCCTACATTAACATCAAGTTTATTATCATATCTAAAAAAAGATAATCATTTCACAATGAAAGTGTTGAAATGTGTTTCATAATGCCTAATAAATTTTTTTCAGTTAAACTTGCTGAAGACTTTTGACTTGATCTTTTATGGGATTTCTCATGCCCAGTTGTTGGTGGGTTTCTATTTTCTAAACATATATTTATAATGTCACCTTTCACTCTAATTTACTTATATTAGAAAAAAGAAATATAACTTATTATATTTAATAATCTACTTTAAGTACATTCTGCCATTGTTAGTGCAAGATGTAATGACTGCTCCACAATTCTAAACTGATTGTTTGGTATTGTAACTGTGGCCATATCAAAAGAAAATTAATATGCTATCTTTATTTCATAAATGTTATTCACATCAATTTACCTACAATTATATACCGCATTTGTTTGTAAATATTGCAAGAAAACAGTTGTTGGTGCTGTCCGTTTCTTTGGAATTCTCTTTGATCTATGACCAAAAAGTTACAGGAAATATGCAATAATACAATTTTGGTTGATTTTATTGTAGTCCTGTTCACACTTGTATTGTAACCTGCCACCCTGTCATGTTGACAGCCAAAAACATGTAGATACACACATTAATTGGATCCATTTTCTGCCTTATTATTTGTTCCATATCGTGTGAAACATACACGTTAATGTTACATGTGATGATAATTAGTCTGCAGTATTTACATATCCAATATCCATACATGGAGGAGTACAGGTATCTGTGTTGGTTTTTCATTGTAATTAGACAATGTGCTAAGTTGCTATTAGACTACTCCATCATTTTTATGCTAATTGTTAATACTCTTATCAAGTTATTTCAGTTTAAGCAATTGTATATTACAGTAGTGCTAGGGAGCCACAAGAGGTTTTACCACCAAAATCATCATAATCATGCCGATGCGTTGCCCTCCCTCTCGCCTCCCCCCCAATGGGTCGTCAAAAGTAATACTTGTAGTTTCTCAGATTCTGTGATGAGTGAGCGCGCGAATATCTTTATATGTATTACAGAATATAAGTAGATGTAATGTTTATAGAATTTTCGGTGTTGAGATTTGTTTATAAGATGAATGACTGAAAAGTCCAAGTGTTGGTTTAGTGGGTTTTGGACCCAGTACTGTGCCTCCGGCATCACTCTGTCGAGTTCATTGAAAGTTGGACTGTCCGCCACTTATCTCTTCGTGATAGTTTTGGGTTACCCTAATATTTTCACATCACTCAAAATTCAAATATAGAGGCCCTGTTCTCACATGTAGTTGCATATATAAGACGTGTATAAAGTGTGAATAATGTGAAATATGTGATTTCAGTTCGAGCTTTAGAGAAGGCCCGAGCTACTGGCAACTATATGGACGCACACGAACTAGGACTTGGCCTTAAATGTGAAGACAGCTCACACGACACGGACAGCTCCGATGGAGAAGGCACCGCCAGGCGAGTGAAGAAACTAAAAATAAACGGAGTCAGCGTGTAAAACTACCTTCATGTGCGTTTATATTTTCATGTATATTTTGCCAAAGCTCATTTCTGCGTATGGATGTTGTGAAACCCTTAATACGTAGTATTTCAAGTTTAATCTACTGTTGTAGTTTAGCTGCGACACATGTAACCCCTTTTGTATTAACATTGGTACTAACATTATCAACTTCTTGTTGTTTGAATGTAATAAATAAATAAATGTAGACATAGGATAGTTTCATGTTAAACTAGTGAGACAGGGCCAAGGGCCTCCCTTTTTTCTTATTAAATAGTATCTTTTGGATTATATAAGTTTTCAACTCCATTAAATGTATAGTTTTATAACAAAACAAATGTTCATTGACAAAATGCAAGCTGGGGCAAAGTGTTCATGCATTTTTCGAGATGTAAATGATTCCATTGGGACATTTTATTTTTATTTTTTTTGTTGTAATATACAATATAAATTTGCAATACACACAAAGACTTATGGAATGTATGTATGTATGTATATATATTGTAAAAAAATCTTGCATCAAAAGCATTTTGCTTAGGAGCTGTTGAGAATTGTTGCTATATTTTACTACAACCATTTAACTGCAGCCGTTAGCTCTTCCAAATAACGCCAAAACAATGTATAGTTGACAAACTGACAAGCAATGTCACGGCCTCTTCGAATGAAGACCAGAACAGTGTACAGCGACGTCGAAACGCGGGTGCCCGGCGTCCAAGTCAAGTGAGAGAGCTATACATGAAGTCGCCCATGTTAGACAGAGAGAGCGAGTAAGAGAATCTTCGCTATTATCTACTTCACCGCAGGATGTTCAGCAGGCATGTCACAACTGTGCTCAACATCTTGACATTTACACTTGTGCAATTTTTTTTTATTATTGGGGCGATTGTCAAAAATTCTTTGTAATATCTTTATGATTTTAGTTAAAATAACTTTTTTCTCATTTTGTGTGGATATTAAAAACCATCGTCGTCCCTACGGTTGAATAAATAAATACCTCTTTCAGTGAACGTCATGACGATATTACGAAACTTGGGTTATTATGTTACATGTGTATAGAAAAAATTATATTTTGCTTATAGTAAGTAACTAAGAATATTTCTTTTTATATTTTACGTTTTGTATTACGTTATTTTTTACATATAAAATAATTTAGTTATGTTTTATAAGATTAATTTTATTCTTAGGTGTAAAAATTAAATTCTAGATGTATTTAGACGTCGTAGTTAGACAGTTACCTTCCTGAAAACGAGCTTAGCGTAGATGCGTTTTGGAGGGCTACCTGTAATCGAGTATTTTAATGTTGCGATTTGTTAAGGGTAACTAAGGGTTTGCGCAGATCGACGGAGTGGCGACATGGAGCAGTTTTAATGTCAAGGCACAATGAGCAGCGCGCGCTCATTGACAATGTAACATAAAGTCTATCGCTTCAGCAGTAAGACCTTCACGGCTCCGTGTGAATGGTGTGCGCGAGCGACCGCGTTTTGATTTTATTTTACTTTACGAACAACAGTCTTATAGATAAGCAATTTAGGTTGAAATTTGCTTATTGTTGAACTAGTCTCTTTCGCCACCACTCTGCAGGTCTGTGCTGTCGATGGACGGATAATGTTATCGATGACAATCAAGTATAAATATATATCAACTAAGTAATGAGTATGTGCTTACTATAATCAAGTAATAAATTTACACAATTGGAAGACTTGTCCAAGGTTTTTCAATTTTGTGCCTTTTCCTGTTTGTCTTTAATTTGTTTGCACAAGGAGCAACCTAACGACATGTAACATATAACATAAACACGCATGTATGTCAATTGACACAAGAACCAAGCGCATCATTATATGAACAGTGAATAAAACATAAAATAAAACAAAATATTATATACTCGTTGAGTCAATGTCCTCGCGGAAAAATTGTTAGCGTACGCATTCAGAGGCTGACGCCCGCTGTTCAATAATAGGTACCTGCTGTAACTGTATGAGTTGTCAGCAGACTTAGTTGTGTTAATATCTCGCGCAATAATTGTTAGCGTATGCATTCAGAGGCTGACGCCCGCTGTTCAATAATAGGTACCTGCTGTAACTGTATGAGTTGTCAGCAGACTTAGTTGTGTTAATATCTCGCGCAATAATTGTTAGCGTATGCATTCAGAGCCCGACGCGCGCAGTTCAATAATAGGTACCTGCTATTTTTATTACATTAAATGAAATACTCTTGAATGAAATAAAATTGTTCAATTTATTAATTTATACTATATTTTTATACTAGTATAAATATAATTTTTTCAAGCGAATTCCTCGAGAAGTGGGCTATCTAATACGGAAATATGGTCGCTTTAATTTATTAATGACTATTTTTTATTTATTATCAATAAAACGATATATGCAGTACAAATCTTTACAAACACGTAATAGTAACAAAAAACCACTAAGGTTTAAAGCAAGTGCTATACATTAACTCTGACGTTTTACGGCAACATGTATAAATTAATTGAGTATTACTCATAGGCATGTGAAAAACATACATATTTTACTATAAGCAAAGGTATAAACATTTTATAATACACTTTAATTGATTTTTCTACTGTGAATCAGTAGCTGCTTGCTAGCAAGGCGATTATTTTCTATAAAGTATCTTTTAATTTGTCTTTAGCATTACAAATTTACAGACTTTATTCGATACAAGCTAATTCCTTGATAAATGGGGTGTCAATGTTAAAATAACTTTTCAAATGTATCATCAGTTAACAAAAAAACTCATCCGCCTTATAATATTAATATAGGTTCAACAACTGTATTATTTAAATATTTTTGGCTGCTATCCCTGCGGTTTCAACCGCGTACAACCCATTTATCATATAGTTCATAACTATCAACAAAAAAAAAAAACTTCGAAAACAAGTTCGTGAACTTAGCGCGAATGAAACAAACAAACTATTATATAATAAGCTTAATAATATTATTATTCATGTCGCTATATTGTAGATACATTCCATTCATTCAGTTTGAGGATTTGTCGCCAGTCCAGCATCAGAAAGCTTAGTAATTACTTGTGCGTACTGATCTCCAGATACGTCACACTGCGAGGCGAAGCCTGGCAACATTCTCTGCAGACTTTTGCGTAGCAGCAACACATGTCCCAGTTGATCGTTGTTCTGTAAGCATAATGTTTCTAGTTTTTATCTATATCAACACTACATAGCTTGAACTAATAGCTTGAATGATATGCACTATATAGAGCTATTGGAGCTATTAGGCCACTACCGACGCCCATAGACATCCGCATTATTGTCATACATAAGGCGTTGCTGTCCTTTCCTCTTTCCCTCCAATGGACTCACGATAGTAAGCTGTCACCTTACAGGTGTGTCATGTGAGTGAGAGGTACTGAGTGCAGTTGAGACGGCGCACACACAACACCGTAGTATTTCTATACAGTTTGTGGCACAAGCTTGTGCATTTTAATATATCTTGCGGCATTAGCTAAGTATCCTCTAGGCTATTGG
>JAFELO010000998.1:315352-326491 GCA_017140195.1 Eumaeus atala
GCTAGCCCTGCGCACACGCATCTGCCATTACATCATCACACCACGTCAGCTAGCTCTGCGCACACGCATCTGCCATTACATCATCACACCACGTCAGCTAGCCCTGCGCACACGCATCTTCCATTACATCATCACACCACGACAGCTAGCCCTGCGCACACGCATCTGCCATTACATCATCACACCACGTCAGCTAGCCCTGCACACACGCATCTGCCATTACATCATCACACCACGTCAGCTAGCCCTGCGCACACGCCTCTGCCATTATTCACCAAGCGGACGGACAGCTCAAAGCGGACTAAGGGTCACGTTTTTATGATATGATAATTAAATTGTTACATCTACACTTATGTACCTTCTCTCTGCCTACCCCATTAGGGAACTGGTGTGTGTATGTGTAAACTACTCTTTAAAACAGCAGTAAAGCTAAATTATTGCATAAACAAGGGAGGATATAAAAAGTATGACAGACACAAAGGTTTAGCGGAAGAAGTGGTAGCACGGCCAGAATGAACATAGAATCATATGTGTAAGCACGATATCTGCCGTAGACTCCCATTGGCCAATCCAATGCACTGTTATGGAAAACGCTATTTCATCGCTAACATTGGTAGCTCCCTCCGAAAAAAAATAGACTTTCACATGTTGAAGTTCATTTGTGTTTACAGATCCCTAGAAGGTAAAAATCCCTTCGAACATACGTACATACATTCATATATACATATGCTCGAAAAGGCTTTCGAGCATATGTATATATGTATGTATGTCGATTTCTATGATCCCTGGTACAACTTAAGTTGTAAAAATACATTCGATTGTATGAGATTGAATTTAATGATTCGCCGTGACATCGCTAGTGGTTTACTCGTTTACGAAGAGCAATGAATTGGTAAATTTTGTTCAGTTACTTAAAGTTTGTTTTATTGTTTTTATAGATACATGTTTATATTAAGTAGGGTTTTACAATTTGATAAGTTTCATGACTATAAAGTAGCACATACTCGCCTGCCGTGGGGATTCCCATGGGAAAATATATTGTACAGGTATCGGTATTGTCGAAGAAATCACATTCCTTATTATTGTAGAAACATTTCCATTCTAACTGAAAGAAAACAGATTTAAGTATTATGATTACGTACGGTATCAATTTTGTAAAATAAAATTATGTTACATTTATAGCTTAATATATATTTGGGTTATATCAATAGGTATGTATCATATATTATATATTGTAATATAACAAAAATATATTTGTTGAGTTCATGAAGGTGTAAAAAATTATATAAATTGTCATGTCGGCTCTGCAACGTAAAGGAGTGTAAAGTTAGTAACTACTTATTAATAATAATCTTAATTGGCGGAAATTTAAATAAAAAGCCACGATGAAGCTGGCGTATTGTCAACGCTGACAGATCAAAAATGAAATGCGATTAAATAAAAAAAACTACTTTATAAAAAGCTACAATTCTCAAAAAAGTACCCACTCGTAGCTACGAATTAATATTACAAGACATTCAATTGAACGTTGGTAATTGTGTCTTGTAACAATTTTGGTTTAGGATCTATATAAGGTTATTGAGATTATGTAGATATCCTTCAAGCTTTCAAAGTAATTATGCGGATGTTCATGGGCGTAGGTTCTCCGTTTCCTCGTTTGCTCTCCTATACTATAAAAAAGTCTATATCAATTAAAGTGCTGTTCAAAACAGACGCATTTAGTTTACCTTCATATATTTGTTCTCGTAGTTTCTGTTTATTAAATACGATCCTATGGAGAAATTAAATCCAGTAGAGATGATAAGGCGATCTACACTGAGTTGTACTACCAAATCTCGATACAAAACATGAATTGCGAGGCTCGTCTGTGGTTAAAATAAATAAGATAAACAGATATATAAGTATGTTAGACAAGAGAATTTTATATATAAGATTTCAGTAAGAGGTAGTGCCATGCTGCATAGGAGGTAGTGTCATTAATGGTGCAAGACATGGGGGGGAGGTGAAAAGGAGGGTAACGCATCGGCATAATTATGCTGATGTTCATGGGCGTCAGTAATCGTTGAAAGGCACTGATTGCTCTTTTGTCCCCCTATACTATTCAAAAAAAAAAATAGATGCATCTAAGTACTATTTTTGGTATGAACTGGGTATTTTTTTATTGTTTAATTAGGTAAAGCTAAAGCTATTAGGGTAATTATGATAGCTAGTGTGTGACGAACAAATTCTTCTATATCAGTGATCAGTGGGCCCTGTCTATCACCAGGACTTGATCGCAACGGAACAGAGTTTTAGGCAATTGAGGACATGGCACGCGAAGAGGAAGGATAGGTAACGGCGTAGGTGCATCGAGATAATCAGGACTGACGAGGCCCTTGACAACTTCTGTCTTTGGGCTGTCAGGCCCCCGAAAGGGGAGAGTAAAATAGCGAGAGGGCACTTAAATAATGTGTAGGGAGTCAAGAATTGTACGTTGGGGAACTGAGCCGGTAAGCAAACCCCGTGCATCTCGCATGATTGGCTCCGTATAACGAGAGGTTGGTAGAAGCATGGGTGAAGTTGGATAAGTGCTCGTTCGTCCCCTATACTATAAAAATCCATTAGGTGTCTTCATTACCAGCGTGTTTGTATGAAGCCCTTTCAGTACCAGATTGCCAGCCATTTGAGATGCCACAGCACATAAATATTATTGTAAAAATAGTTCGAAGCACACATACCTGCGTTATAAAACTTCCATCCAGTCTATTGACCCGGCAATTGATACTGTAATCTTGTCCGGGATTGAGTGAATATGGTGGAATTACTAGCCTAGATCCGTTTGCAGGCATATTCATTGTGTTAGATTTAGTATCAGTAACAGTCCAAGCGAACTGAAATTATTGTATAAATTATTATAAAACTTCAAAAGCCTTTAAATTATTAAAGAAACTTACACAACCAAAAAAAAAAAACAAATTTGTAACCTTTATCAGTTTTTGAGACTAAGCCCTAACGAGACTACACGACTGCAATTTATATGAGTTTAGTTATATTATCAAAGTTTACATAATAATTTTACGTTTAGAAAATGTTATGGCAAAAGAGTTTTTGAAATCGGTCCAGTACTTCTGGTGCCTATTCGATGAAAATAAACAAATAGACAAACAATTAAATGTTTCCTCTTTATAGTGGCCAGATCCTTGTCTGTCACAAACAGAGGAAGTCTTATTGTAGCTATTAATAGCCCGGTACACAAACATTTGTCTCACATCAAGTGTATGGAGAGTTTAAAAAATTGCATTTTGGCTCCATACATACTTGGTTTAATGCAATCACTGCGATTCTGTTCTCTTTACGCCAAAATAAACAATCGTATAAAAATGACAGATTCCAAATTCAAATGTAACATTTCTTTATTCTTTATTGCAACAGTATTTATGGCCAGACTAAGTATATTTACACACACATATTGAAGTTGACATCAGTTCCCCTAAGGGAGTAGGCAGTGTGAACTGAGTGCCAAAACCTCATAATACAAATTTGTTATATTTCCTCCATATTCATTATTCCCTTCATTTTAGTCTATACGCTATTTTTACATAACAGAACATTTCTCACATAATAAGCTTGAGTGTGTCCACAGGCCATCACCTGAGCCTCTATGATATATTGTAAATCAGCGTATGTCTTCTGCCCACCCAAGAGTTGAAGTGACATCATGTCATCTTTGTGACCTTCTGTGTGCATCAACTTCTGATCCCCAGCGGTATAATCTATGGTGAAGCTCTTTGTGATGCATCCCGAATGGGAAGAGCCGCCAGTGACGCTAAGTAGGTAAGTTACACCTCTCAGCAACTGCAATGTTTGCTTGAAATATATAAAGATTTAAATTGTAACTTAGAGATTTAATTGGTTAACAACAGAATATACATAATAATTATGTAGTTAAAGAATCAAAAATAATTTAAGTCCATAAGGTTATTTACATCAATTAACGTACCATTTTCTTTGTCATTGTATATTATACGAAATTAATTTTGATATTTTCTTACGCCGCTTTCCCCCACAAACAAAGTCCTGACTGTACTTATGGATAATATTATGTTCAGTACCAGATTTTAAAATTTGATATCACCTTGTTAAAAAGGATATGTTTTAATTTAGAAGTACTTTAGCTTAATGAAAAAGCCTATGAAATCGGATTTTATATTTTTATAATGATATTTTCGAAAGGGAATAAAAGCAACAACTCATGAACATCAGACATTCCTTATTCTTATTCAATGAAATTTCCGTCATCGTGACTCTCACATCTTAACGTTATAATAATCCATTATAACCAGTGTAATAACTGTAGCTAGGAATTAACCTACTAGGAAATATTTTTCATCGATTACCCTTCTACATGCGAGTTCATTTTTATTGTTATGCAAATGTATTCCACACCATCAAGGTCAAACCAAACACTACTGAGTAATCAATCCATATACAAATAATTCAGTTAGCGCAGAAGGGGAAGTTATAGAACCGTTTAACTTAGTTCCTCTTATTAAATACCACATCATCATCCGCTCCCACCATGGTTCAAGCCTAGTCGTGGCGGGGGGGCTCAGTAGCCTGTTGTGAACCCTGCCTGGTTTCGCCTTGGGCGATTGAACCGAGGGGGCTGCTCTTTGTATCCCTCTTATAATAGGGGACTAAAGTGCAAAAGGTGAAGGCTCTTTTGCGCACGGGGCGTGGACGAAGATTGAAGATGAGAGGGCTCCATTGCTCTGTCCCAAAATTGGCGGGTTTACCCTGTGGTGGGGGCGGTATCTGTCCTTTAGACAACTGGCTAGCCGTCGAGGTGCACTAAGGATTCAAAATAATTTTAGTGGGTTTTCGGCACTATAATGTGCCGCGAACCCCATAAACCAGACCCCACGCAGGGCCGGTGATGGCACGTGAATGTTATTTCCCCCATCACCAAAAAATAATAAATAATCCTTCAGCCACTGATCAGACCTGTTGTTTTATATTTAAGGAGGATAAAGGGAACAATCAGAGCCTCTTGATGAAATGAAATGAAAATGTTGCTATTAAAATTAGTATTATAATAATTACCTTTGAAACGAAAGCAAAAAATCTAAAACCGATTCAACCTTAACTCTGTGATTGGTCTATGACTTGCGACGTCTATAAACATCCGCATAATCGTTACGCAGATGCGTTGTTGTTGAACGGACAGCACTGTAACGGCCTATCTCTTGGAAATATTTTCAAAATATCTAACCTCACTATCCTTGATGACATAGACATACTGTTCGGGTTGGGGTGCATTTAACTTCTTTTCCAATTCTCTGATCGCCCTCCACAACATAACTGTGAAGCGCTGTGACGGCGCCGCGACGGGCAGCCACCTGACTGTCCACGTTAATTTCAATTCTTGAGACGCTTTTATACTTCAACGATTAATGATATAGTTAATATCAGGTGTAGCTAGTGAGCCTGTAGGCATCAGCGATGCAATTGGTAATCCTACTAATATCATAAATGCGAAAGCTTGTGTGTAGTAAGAGGTAAGAAGGGAAAGGTGGCAAACGCATTTTGAAAACAATAATGCGAATGGGTGTCGGTAGTTGTCAAGGGCTCGGATTTTTGGTTCGCCCCCGTATACTTAAAAAAATGCGGCCAAGATCGAGCCGGACTCGCCTCTGAATGGTCTCGTAGAGCAAACCCTAACCAAAATCCAATCCAGTTTAAAATCTTTTGAACTAGCTAATCCATATTCTGTTGAAATCAATTTTCGTTTGAAATTTTTATTAAATTCTACAATCCCAATTTTCTTTACAAACTATCTCTATGTAGTTTAAAAGTAAACCCTGTAAACCGTCTGTGACATAAGGGCGGACAGGCGGATATGATGAAACTATAAGGTTTAGTTTTTTGCCATTTTTCTACGGAAGTTGAGTCAGCAGCGTTAATAAAAAATCCATATTTCCAAAGCTCCAACTCCCAGAAGAAACTATGTCATTTCCAACACGCGGCTAGTGTTTACTGCTTTAGAAAGAAATTGGTTCTGATGATCTGATGAAAGATGCAAACATTGCACACTAAGACGTTACCCTTAGTGTTACTGTTTCACAAGAGTTCTTTACTTCTCATATTTTTTTACAATTACCAAACCGAAGAAACTCTTTAAACAAGTCTGGCAAACTATTTCAAAATCCAATTATGTGATGATTAAAATATATTCATTATCTATGTACTTACGTTATATAAGACTGATTAGAGTTTTTATTGGAGCCATTGGTCTCAGGACACACAAACTTTGGCGCGAGAACTCGGAATTCTGGGACGGATGCGACCTAGAATTTGTTACAAACGTTAAAGAGCTAGAAAAGGGCATTTAATACTAATCTAAGTGAAATAGTGACTATAACAGAATTAGAAGAGATTAAAAAATAACAGTATTTGTACTACGACATTATTACTATAGGTCCTCATACCGTAAGTCAAACGATTCACGGTAGCCTAACATCATTTTTTTCTGTACTTAACTATCATAACGTAAGTCGTGCGATCCACGGTAGCCTAAAATGCATTTTTTCTGTATTTGGCTCTCATACCGTAAGTCGTACGATCCAAAACCCTTTTATGATAATCTTCCATAGTTCAAGCTTATATTAGCCTATATACGTTTACATTGTGCAGGTACATAATATCTTATATTTCGCTTTATTTTATTATTTTTTATTCTTTATGTACATATATTATATTTAATAAACGTAACTTAAAATCTTGGAATAGTACATAGGTGTGCTTATCTCCATTAGACATCTCTGCCAGCAAAACCATTAAAGTTTATGAAGAGAATTAGAAGCGGATATAGAAGGTAAGTACATCAAAGAAGCTTAGAAATCAAAGGGAGCATCAAACAAAAAAACAGTACACAACAATGTCTGTATAACTATACACATACGTCTATATATTGTATACCCCACTTACTTATATCAGATACGCATATAAACTTAAATAACATATATAATATAATAAACCTACATAAATAAATTATTTTATAATATTATGTCGTTAAATATAACGAGTATTGTCTAATTAATGGATTATATATCAATATAAAGTAATCAATAACGCCATACATAACGGTGGTCACTAATTAGGTTAATTACCACTTACCAGTCCCTAGACCCACCACAGGGCTGAACTGTCACGACACGGCACTCAGGTTCAGCGCACAGGGGGCGAAGTGTGTCGGTTATTTGAGAAGTAGTACGTTATTAACAAATAATAATATTCATCAATATCAGCCCTTATCGGGCCACTGCCCGATAAGGGCTAATAATGACGAATATTATTACCAGCAGTGGCTGGACATAGGCCCCTTTCAATGAACGCCAAGACGACCGATCTCATGCTACTCGCAACCATCCCGGACCGGCTACTGCACGGAGATCGCCTTCCTACCTAAACGCAGCCTTCACTCCAGAACCTTATTGGCCCATCTGCTATCTGTTCTTCTGAGTGTGTGACCAGCCCATTGCCACTTCAGCGAGCTTATTCGTCGCGTGATATCGGATAACTTTTTACTTCTTTACGAATTCTGTCGGAAGAGAAACACCCAACATAGCACGTTCAATAGCTCGTTGAGCTACCGCAAATTTGCTGACCAGTCCCAAATTAAGATGCCATGTTTCGGCCCCGTAGGTCATCACGAGGAGAACGCATTGGTAGAAGACTTTTGTTATCAAGCTCTGAGGTATAGGCGACGTGAGAATGCGACGAAGCTTCCGGAATGCTGCACAACCCAACTGAATCCTTCTATCGGCTTCCTTCTCGAAGTTATGTCTACCTAACATAGTTGCAATAGTTGCCCGAGGTAAACGTATTCGTCTACGACTCCAAGAATAGCACTATCGACGCTGACCGGCCTAGGGAGAACGTTTTCGTTGAACATGCCCCTTGTCTTGTCCAAGTTCATCCTAAGGCTAATAACGTCGGGAGGACTCATTTAGTCTGTGCAACATTTCCTGCGAGCTCTCCAACGATTCGGCCAACACAACGATATCGTCGGCGAAACGAAGATGTGGGAGGCACTCGCCGTTAATATTTATGCCGCTTTCAGCAGAGTTTAAAGTCTTAAAGACATCCTCCAAAACATCATTGAACTGTTTCGATGCATTTGGATAGGCCTTGTTTGACCTTCAGGAATCAAAACGGACATTAAAGCAGGGTCATACAATGCTCGCAGTACTTCGACGTATCGCCGATCGACCTGACAACGTTTAAGCTTCCAGAACAGCCCGAGTTTTGACAGAGTCAAACGCTTTCTCACAGTCCACAAAGGTAAGGCACAGCGGCTGATTGTACTCATGTGTCTTTTGTACAACTTGCCTTATGGTGAAAATGTGGTCCATGGTGCTAAATCCTCCCAGCCTGCTCCGGTGACTGGAATTCGTCAAACTTCGTGGTGAGACGATTCGTCAAGACTCTCGAGAATAACTTCTAAATATGGTCAGGATATGAAATTGGTCTGTAATTTTGAGGAAGTTATTTATCACCCTTCGTAAAAAACAAAACAACGTCACTTCCAAGCCATGCCTTGGGAGGTACGCCCCGCAGAAGGACAAAATTAAAAATCTTTTTTAGCTCTCTTAATACAGGTTCGCCTCCTGCTCTAAGAAGTTCGATTGTAATTCCGTCCTTTCTCGGAGCTTTTCCCCCTTTAAGGTGCGCAAGAGCCGGAGTAATCTCACTCAGGCTAACGTCCGGCAGATCGCCAGACAAATGTCTGTTGTTCTGAATGCGTGGAGGTTGGTGTGTATACTTGTATCACTTTGTGGCTGTGCCTCTTAGTGAGTTTGAGTACGAGATACGCCACGCTATTCGTCACACTAGGGATTTCGATGTTGCATAAGAGGGATTTATTAACGAGGAATCTCACGCCGCCTTATGCTGGAGGGTCGCCTTCCCAGAAGTGGAATAGGTGACCCGATGACAGAGTTGTCTTCACCTTGCCTTCGGATTTCACATAACCCCAGATCGTGTCATCGGATTTTTCCCAGTTCCACCTCCAGCTCAACTAAGTGGTTATCTAGTCGAAGCGTTCGTCCGTCGTGGGTCATACTAGTCAGGTCAGATCGATGGTAGTGATCCCTAGCCCGGAGATTCTTAGCACCCCTTGTTCCATTGTTACCGTGGACGCTACCGTGGTCAGAACTAATGGAACTGCCGGGAATTAGGGGCCGAATTCTGCTGTTGTCGTCCATTAAAGGTAAGTGATCGTAATTGCCACGCTGAGCAGGCGGATTGGCAACGGTAGATTAGGTTTCGGGCCGGCGCCACCGCTGTCTGCCGCCGATCCGATTGATGGTACCGTCATCACTCGGCGCGACCGCTGTCACTATGAAGCAGACGGGACACCAAACAACCAGGTCACTGAAGCCTCCTAGATCCTGAGAAGCTATTGCCCTTTGACGACTTTTACGTCTCCCTGGGCTTGGATTGAGGGTGGGGTATTCTTAGGCCTCTCCCACACAGCACAATAATAATAATATTATACATTAAATAAATAATAAATTTATTATAATAATAAATAATGTAATACGTTATTGATCCACGTCAAATGTGACATATAGAATAAAAATTATAAAATTAGATTTAGAAAATATGAGATATTTGCACGCTGATATAACAGAATATGTTTTATATATGTATTATGATTATATATATAAGCGTACAGGGACAAACAAGGGGGCGGCACCCGGTCGCGTTGGCACAATTCGGTTGCAAATATAAATGCCTTTTAAAAATCAAATTTCTTAACTAAAAGATCTAGTTAGGTCAACTAGGCGTTGGCTAAGTGCTGATTTTGATCTGGACCACTTGGCACCAAACCGTACTCCGGTTTATCTAGCACCGAGCTGCCGCGGTTCGTCAATAAACCTGGTGTTGCAGCTGTATGTGGGTGTCGGTAACCACTTGCTTTTTGGTCAACCGACTGCTCGTTTGCCCCCAATAGTATGAAAAAAAAAAGAGCAATATCATAGACATGTTGAAGCAATAAGCATAATTTATTTATATTGATACAATATACTTAGCTTAATGATAGTACGGGGACGAGGACACACCCTCGCTCACTAAATAAACTATCGAACCTACTTGAATTACTTTGAAACACCATTCCCTATAGGTAGGTGTAAGTGCCATGATGAGTTCTCGAATTGAGCAGAACGACCATGGATCATAAAACTATGCTGTCGCATTTGGTGCGTTTTGTGAGTTGCCGGTGGCCTATTGGATGTATACGGACGTTGGGTGGTACGTTGGTAGTCATACTGTAACTTTCATACTATAGAAATATAATTGTAACTTTATCTTTTATTTATTTCAAAGTACGCGTGTTATTGCGTATATCATACAACATGAAGATGTTCATATTAGTTTATCTGTTAATATGGGTAACTCTAACAACGATATCTGAAATATTTCTTCTTACAAAATAAATATGACGAAAATCAATCAGAGAAACGTTAATTGTTACTACAATTAATCACTCTTTAGGCCTACCTTATGTATACTTATTTTTTTCTTTTTTCAGACTTGAACTTATTCTAAGAAAGTGAAGGGAAGCCCAATACAGCTTCTTAGACCTGCCGATCACGGGAACATGGAGGTGTCGCAAAGCGGTTTTATACCTCTAGATCTTGTGACTGCTCCAGTAGTGAATCATCTCGCTCTATCCAATGTAATCCGCATTTAGACCCGTTGTGTGGATTTTCAGAAAATCTATCACATGTATATAAAGAGTTTTGGGGTCTTTGTTTTATAATATAAATACATAAAGATAATTACGTTACATATTACCTGTGGTATGTTTTGATGTAATACAACGACATTCAGAAAAGTATAATAAAATAGAGAAGAAGTTACAGGGATCTTAATGTTTTTCTTTGCTGATTTTCGAAAGATTAAAAAGAAATAAAAATGTATCTTACAAATAAAAAACTTACCAAATGGCATAAATATAGGAACAAAATATTGACTAACATTTTTTTTGAAAACATTGCGATCAACCATCATAGCTATTAGATTGAAATATATTTTGTGAAGCATTTCATGCAACCAGAACCTAGGTAACATTTAAATCGCGTGAAACACGAA
>JAFELO010000998.1:334095-393042 GCA_017140195.1 Eumaeus atala
CGGCGCGATAAGAAGTCTCAAAAGCACATTAAACAAATTATGGGTACAGTTTTGAACGTATTTTGTATTTCTCTACTATATACTTTAACGCTAATTAATATTTTTCTACCACGGAACTTTCAATTTGAAACTGAATTTCCGCCACACGAAACAGTGCAGTGAAAATAAAAAAAAAAATAAATAAAAAACTAGTATAACGTTTACTCGGGATTCATAATTAATTCTCAATTCGATTCCAACTGGAACAGTTTTTTATGCTAGTATTTCCTGAACAAACGTGCATGCCTCCCCCCTCCCATATGAGGAGGCTTCCGTGAAACGGAGTCCCTAACAAAGCGAGGCGTTACCAGTTCCCCCCCCCACCTCCCTCCGTTGACCGCTCGCCAGTCGTCAGATGAACGTATAAAGAATTATTTCACAACTAGCCCCATCGAACTTTTATTGAACAATAATATAGGGTTTTGTTTGCCTTTAATTTTTCAAATTTCATCTAAACTATGTCACTGTTATGAGATATCTCAGGTTTCTATAACGGAAAGTTGCCAACGAAACTCTTTAACCAAGCCTCCTCTGTCCGTACTATGAGTAAATATAATTACTTTACATTTTTTATTCAAATTTTAACATTGAACACCAGATGGAATTGCCACGTCAATATCAATGCTTGTGGGTGTTGTTAAACACAACAGCATAATAATGAGCTATCTCTATCACTTACTTTTACCATTCATAATGTATACATGAGGATGTAATCTAAAAATCAAATGGAAAACATTTCATTCTATTGCATAACTCGACAAATGCGGCATTATGCGGGTAAATGACTAGGTACCTTACATATAGTGACACAGTTATAACGTATGACTGACAGAATGTCAAACTCACACCGCTTACGGAAACGAGCCCGGGTTCGAATCCGTAAGTCGAGAGCTTAGATGGATAGTAATAAAATAACGCGACTTTAGAGAGCTCTAATAATAAATAAATTAAGAATACGGTTTTTGCCGATTTGTAGCGCAAATCAACCCCCTCCGTCAGAGGGGGGGGGGCGAGGAGGCCGGCCTCCTCTGATAAGCCAAACACTAAACCAACTTAAACGGCATCGTGCGCGCGCCGTCCCACTAGAGTGGGGACGGGGATCGCTTCCCCCTTTTCGGTCCCAAAAATAATCACTATAGGGTACGCCCACAATCAACCCGGTTCATCTCTTCCCATCTGCGGGAAAAGAGTGGGGTCTGTCCCCCTATCGTCGCCCTAAACCTGAAGACAAAAAAGTCTTCGTAGTCAGTCGAACTGTAGAGGCTGGACTAGCGCCGTATTAACCAGTATTAGGTCCCTCCGAAAAAAAAAAGTATAAAATTAGTATAAAGTTGTTATAAAGTGCCTCTGTGGTGTAACGGTGTAGGTGTCGCCTGTTAAGACCGTTACCGCATGGGACCATGGGTTCAATCCCCAGGTCGGGCGACTATTATTAAATGTTTCTCAGATTATTCTGAGCATGCATTACATTGTCCGGGATTGTAATGTGCCCGAAGTGGCCATAGGCTTGCCACCTATGACACCGTGGGCCACAGTACCTTGGCTAGTCGTGGGTGTGCTAGTATAGTATATCTACTGGACTTACGAGCTGCGGATATACTAGCACACCTCGGCCTACCCCTTCGGGGATAACAGGGGTGAAGATTTTTTTTTAAAGTCAGTATAAATGTGGTATAAAGTTAGCATAGCGTTAGTATAAGGCTAGTATAAAGTTTACTTCAGTTCAGTTGTGTGTTCTAAGGACACTCGTACTTTTATAGTATAAGTGCTCAAACAAGCCTTGAAACTTGGTAACATGACGTGTTCCAACTACGTATGTGCATATAATACCAATGTATGATAATTACTTATCGTTATTGATAAAGACATAAATCGGGCTGGACAGCGCGCGGCCCCGCGGGAACATAACATTTACGACTATTCTGTGCTGATCTTTTGTTGTATTTATCGACAATATATAAAAGTCGGACTTGGAATTTCAGATTTTTACTTTAACATAAGATATCTACAGTATTTAAGCAAATAACTACCCGGTAATAACGTGGTCCTAGCCTGATTTCGTCTACAGCGGACATCAATTGAGAAGAGTCATCATGTCATAGTGGCTCATTTTTTGTGCAGATACAAGTGCACGACTTATTCCTTAATTCTACTATTTCGATGGGACAGCAGCCCGACACGACCGGAAATAAATCAGGCGCTGACCATGGCACGAAGGTGTTGGAACACCGCCTCCATGTTTACACCCTGACTCTGGACTGTTACTAGTCCTTGATAAATCCTAATGACGCTTTTTGTTGCGTTCGACCCGAGACTCTAACTCGGAGCCTCATGTGTGTGGCTGAACATGCGTACCACACGAGACCACCACGTAGTCCTACTTAGTACTATGCAACATACTGCCTTAGGACATGTTTTTCGATTGTATTCGATGATGAGACAGTAACGGATATTTGTGGACATATCTCATCATGGTTCGGGCCTTCTCGCAGCGGTGGGTTTTCTGCTGTCCATAGTGACCCAGATATTCAGCGAAGTGAATTGAATCGAGGAAGCTTCTCTATGTACCTGTCTTTTAAAAAGGGACAGAGAGGCACTGTCGTAAAAAGCCAGTTATGCTGTCGTATTTCCACCGTTTGATGTGTAGCGGGTGACCCATTGAAGGGGAGGAGGAGAAGGGGGCAACGCAAACGCAAAACAATGCTACAGATGTGTATAGGCTTGAGTTAGTCTTCAAAAGGTCCTGAATTCTCGTTTGACTCACTATGCTATAGATAGAAAAAAGAATAAAAATGAGACAGAATAACTTTGAGTGCGCAAGGGCGCGAGTAATAGAACCCTATATTGCTAAGATCCGAAGTAAGTGGGGTAGTTTTGTGGTGCGGTCAAACAACTAGTCTGTGATGGTGGCGGTAGTCCCTTTAGGGAATGTCTAGGTACACGATCCGACACGATTTAGGTGTTCAAGACAAGAACATACCTATTCCTTAAAGGCCGGCAACGCGTCTGTAAGACGCCTAGTCTTGTAGATGTCAATGGGAGATGGTTAATCAATCGTTTGCCCCCTATCTCATAAAAAAATCCGGAGCATGTGACTAAATGTGGTACTGATGACACAGTCGTGCCATGGCGGCGCAGAGCCGGTGACCACGGCGCGGTGTTTACTGACATATACGTATGTTACATAGCATCGTAAGACGCATCATCAAATATAGGCGACATAACTACCACTAAGCAACCCAGTTGTCCCATTCGGAATTCTACATATATTTATGGGGTATATATTACAAGGAAAGTAATTGAAATGTGTGCTGGGAAACGTAATAGTAGTGAAAGTTCAAAAAGCAAATGAATGATATATATAAATATTTAGAAAACATTCAAGGCCAAGGATATTACCAGCGATGTATCGTGTACCGCCTCCATGCGGCCGTAACGCTTTTTTCGTGATAGAAAAAGACGTATTACCTCATATATTTATAAAGAAACACAGTCCATTAAGGAAGTCCACTGCAATTAAAAACTTAAATACTAGAGACTACTAAGAATCTACTTATAAAACCTGAAGACAAAAAGTCTTCGCTACTCCAATGCACTGTAGAGGCGAGTCCATTAGCGCCACCGACCAGTAGTGGGTCCATCCCAAAAAAACCTATAATTTATAATCTACTTATAATTTATAATGTCAATAATCTTAAGTTGATCACAATTACGAAAAGAAATATATTTAAGAAGTCGATTAAAAATGCATTCCTTTAATCTATGTAAGCTAACGCAAGCTGTAAGCAAACAAAACTGTTTTGGATTTATCTGTCGGTAATACAAAAACAATAAGACAGGCCGGGATAAAATATTAGACGACCCATATGAGGCGCGCCGCTTGCGTTTGATTTATTGCGACATGTCTCACGGGAGCCGCGATATAAAACTTCACCGGAACCTGTAAATGCTCGTTGTGATAGCTTGTTACATTATTAGTGCAGAGGGTGTTTGTAACAAATTGATTACCAAGTGGTAGGTCATCCATACAATAAAGGGAGGCCATGCTGCATTACAGCGGAGTTGGGTCGGTTCGACCGGAGTGATACCTCTATCTTCGGTGTCGCGTTTCATGCGATTCGAGATTAGCCGGGCCATTGCCCATTGAGGTTATAAAGAGGGCAACGCATCCGCATAGTAGATGAGCTGCTGTTCATGGATGTCGATAGTCGTAAAATTATTCCGATTACTCGTTCGTCCCACTATATAATTGCTTGTAATGTTTTTAATGTAGAGGACGTTAGTAGCGAATTGGTTACCAAATGATAGGCCATCCATATTGTAAAAGCGTCTGATCGGGAGTCACCAAATTTTTTTTTAATATAAGGGGAAATTCTTTTTTTCATTTCCTGGGGCTCCCTGCGACAAATATCGCAAGTGTTGACCGCTGTTGATCCTGATAGCTTTTGCTAATACAAAAACCAATATTTGACTACTAACCAACAAGGTAATATAAGTTTTAGCCGCATCTGCTGAAGCTGATGGTGTATGCATCACCGGTCTCTACAGACTCTCCTCTGTGAAGAGAATTAGTAATGTAAAAATGTATAATAGACTTTTGGATTGATTTGTGTCTTGTTTTTTTTTAATTGTTTTGGACAAAAGATAGACAATAAAAATCCTTCAAAGTTAAGAGACAAGATCAAACTTGTTTGCAGAAAAGTAGAGCCAGCTATTGGTTGCGCTGCACCCGAATCGTGCCGGGCTCAACAAACGTAGAGCATCAATGTGTGCGGAGACAGCAACAGAGAGTTTTCGCACAAACCTCTGTGGATTTCGGTACAACGTAATAAATAAAATGTAGGTCATGTTGTTCGTAAGTTTATTGGATGAACATAAATCGAGTCGCTTTCGTGAACAAAATAAAATGCCGGTATGTAGACGTGGCTCTTCAAAGTTAGAGAATCTATAAATTTTTACGATATAACCACTACGGAGAGTCTTAAAATTTACGCTCTGTATATCTAAGTTTAGATATTGGAATATGGACCATTGGAGGGGAGGAGCAAAGGAGGGCAACGCATCTGCATGACAATAATAATTAATGTCTATGGCCTACTGTAGTCGACAAATAAGCTACTATTGCTCGTTTGTCTTCCCATACTATAATGACAACGACACGGAAAACTCAATTTTTGCTTGCTTAATCTTATTTTAGGGACGTGGTAGTCAACATTAATTATCCAAGCCTTGTACGGAAATAAAAATGCTGCATCAGACAATACACACATATTTCATATTTGTGCATACAATTTCATCGAAAGAAAAATGTGTACATTGTAAATATATAGAATAACAATATTCAAAATTATCAACTGCAAAGTGTAGGGGTCAAATGCAAACGTCCCTTAAAAACTATAAGATATATATATATATATATATATATATATATATATATATATATACTTATATAGCTTATTATTAATATATAGCTTACTCGTGATAACGTAGTAAATTTATTCCACCGCTGTCACGTTTACTACTGTTTATGAGTATCCGGTAGTCATAATATCAGATGTTAATGGGGGGCGGTGGATAGAACATGTTACGTAAAATGACCACGATTATATAAATAAAGTACTTTTTAATTTATTTCTGTGTCTGTGTCAGGCAGACAGGTCGATTCACATATGATGCATACACACACAAGTGCAGCATGTAAGGACTAGTCACTACTACCCCGCTTCACTGAGCTTTTCGAGTATATTTTGTACATTGTTTTTTATTACCTCAATTGGAAATATGGAACCCTTATAGAATCATTTTGTTATACGCCTGTTTGCATATCAACCACGACTTCTCAGGAGCACATGAGCAAGGGTCATGCTAAAATTCATGTTCTTCACCTATAAGCCCTTGAAGCACAGGAAAATCAATCTTAATCAAACTATACAGCGATTATTGCACATATTTTAACGATTGCTCAGTAACTAAAAGCGATAGCGTACATCCCGTTGACCTAGACTCATGATTTTGTTTAAATAAGTAAAAACTTTCAGCACAAATAGAATAATGATCACTGAAAAAACTAGCCAAGTGCGAGGCGACGTATACCGAGGTTTCCGTACCAACGGAAGTTAAGAGAATTGTAATTTTTTAAAGGTCCGTACGTATCTCCGTCTGCGAGCGTGTCCAGGTTTTAAGACGTTGTAGACATTAGTAAATTTCACGTCAATCCTTCCACGCATTACCGAGAAAAAGATTTGACAGACGTACAGAAGGACGGGCAAACGGACGAAAGTATCCTACGAGGGTTCCGTCGTTTTCCTTTTATTTCTAAAAAAAAACCTTATAAACTTCCGCATAACAGACCGCCCGCTAGTTAAATGATTAAATAAACCGCGACAAAATCCGTAAAAGTAGTTTTATTGTAAACTTATATTTGTACGTAATTCGATACAAAGTGAATGAATACAAGTGCATACCCTTATGCCTGCAAACTTTAGTTAGACAAAGTTGTATATAAGTTTTCATCCCCGCACCCCTCCTGATATTACTCATGTGCTTCTTCGCTCTCCGTGAGCTTTGGCGGTCTCATCATAAGTCCGCTTGATTAATGACAGCAGAGTTTTGGAGATTAAAATAGTCCAGAAATAGCTGGAGATAATGGATATCTCCAGCTATTTCTAGCTGGAGATATATCCGTATCCAATATCCGTTGAGCGGCAGCTCAACGTGATATTGAACATGCTATGTGGGGTGTTTGTCTGTCCGACAGAATTCGTAACGAAGTCATAAGGCAGAGAACTAAAGTAGTCGATATCACGCGACGAATAGGCTCGCTGAAGTGGCAATGGTCTGGTCACATACTCAGAAGAACAGATGGCAGATGGGCCAGTAAGGTTCTGGAGTGGAGGCCGCGCTTAGGGAAACGAAGTGTTGGTCGACCGTTCACCAGGTGGGGAAGACGATCTCCGTGCAGTAGCCGGTTGGGGATGGATGCGAGGAGCAGGTGATCGGTTGTCCTGGCGTTCATTGAGAGAGGCCTATGTCCAGCAGTGGACCGATAAGGGCTGATAATGATGATGAATGAATATCGCCAACGCTATTGGCCTAAGACGGTGTAGTGGACTGGTCCTGGTCGTATGGTAGAATATAAAGTGGTGACTGGCGTAACGCTTTACCGCGCTTACGTCTCTTACGCGCTCTTCACTTCAGAATTTTGTTCCTACATTAGGAGATAACTCAAGTCACGTGTCGCAATTGACACATGCCGTTTTATTTTCTTTCTTTCTGCGTCAGTCTAGCTGTTTCCCGACTGTACGTATATGAGTTTTAAGATGTGATGCCATGCTGCATTGCGGCCGGTGGCACACTAGATGCTTGATCTAGATGCTGTTATCAGTCCATGTTCCTGCTCCTAGCCCAATTTTATAATACTTAGTTCACAAAAAGTAGGCCCATTTGATACGAGAATCCATTGCAAGCATCAAATTGTGCAACAAATATAAGGAGCCACTTGGACAGTAACTTTGTGTTATCTTAGTATTTGGTATTTACTTCTTTGCTATTCCAAAGGTTACCTGACGCGAAATATTCGCATTTTCGATCGTCGCATCGTAGAATAATTTATTTTTATTTCATTTTCTACGAACCACGTTTGGTACCAGGTGGTACCAGGTGTATCAAAAACCTCTCTTAGACGAGCAACCTTCACAGACCTACAGATGGACAAACAGTTGGCAATTCATGATAACAGCTATCGCGCGAGAGCCTTCCATCTTCAGAGACGGGGACGGGGTACCCCCCCCGTATCTGTAGATGAGTCTGAAGTCACTCTGAAGTCTCTGGGCAAGATACGAATAAATAATTAGCTATTAATACACTTTGATCGGGATGCATCTTTGCCATCTGCGGGAGATAAGTGGTGGATCTCCATTTTGACCCCAAAGTTTGGTGGCCTGGACAGAACTCCACTCATAGTTATTCAATAGTGCTGTACATGCCTTCACATCATGCTCACATATATCAGCATAATCACTCCGAAAAAAAAGTTTAAAAAATGAGCAACGAATTATCGTGGGTTAATTTAGGCACTTAAACAAAACGATTTTTTTTGATATAATTCGTTTTTATTACGGTAAACAAAATGTCACATAGAATTATATTTACAATACAATATTGTCATAAAACATTCATTAAAAATTGACTAGAACTTTAGTCTACACTATATTTACATAAGCTCCACAAGTAACACGTCAGTCTAGATATTTACATAAGAGTCTAGAATCTAAAGCATCCAGATGTATACAGGGTAAGTGAGTACAGGATAATAAAACAAAGTTTTACAATTTATTTCTTGTTAACATATCAAAGGTTGAGTCTCAGTTGTCTAGGGGCTGGCGCTACGGACTTTCACCTTCACTCGAGTGGTCCAAGTTCGAAACCCGCCATGTACCTATGAGTTTTACTAACTTAAGTACATCTTCTGTGTGCTTCTACGGTGAAGGAAAAGCATCTCGCGAAGTCGTATATTTGAATTCGGCCTAATCTTTCCTAGATTAGGTCTAGCCCAGAAGGGAAACTAGGCCCGAAGCCTGGTGTTCCTGCTGGGTTGCAGAGGTCAGATGACAGTTCATCATCATTGTCAGCCCTTATCGGTCCACTGCTGGTCATAGGCCTCCATCAATGGATGCCAAGACTCCTGCTACTGCTACTCGCATCCATCCCAGACCGGCTACTGCACGGAGATCGTCTTCCCACCTGGTGAGCGGTCGACCAACACTTAGCTTTCTTAGACGCGGCCTTCCACTCTAGAACCTTTCTGGTCCATCTGCCATCTGTTCTTCTAGGTGTGTGACCAGCCCATTGCCACTTCAGCAAGCTTTCTCGTGGCGTGATATCGGATACTTTAGTTCTCTGCCTTATGACTACGTTACGAATTCTGTCCGACAGAGAAACACCCAACATAGCACGTTCAATAGCCCGTTGAGCTACCGCAGACTTGGGGCAGTTCAAGCTCTGCGGTATGGGAGACGTGAGAATGTGACGAAGCTTCCGGAATGGTGCCCAACCCAACTGAGTCCTTCTATAGGCTTCCTTCTCGAAGTTATGCAGTAGTTGCCCGAGGTAGACGTATTCGTCTACGACTTCGAGAATAGCACCATCAACGTCGACCGGCCTAGGGAGAACGTGTTCATTACACCTTTGTCTTGTCCAAGTGCATCCTAAGGCCAATACGTCGGGAGGATTCTTTTGGCTGTGCAACATACCTGCAAGCTCTCAGATCATTTTAGTAGTTGCTCTGTGTAAAAACTGGCGCCCTCATCATATCCCCTAGATTAGGTTATCGATCCCGCTATCACCTGCATCATATCAATTACTTATAACCGTAACCCGTGAAACTGATTGTTTATTTTCCACTTAAGACTCTACGTAGCGTGATTCCTTCTGTGAGACCGTCATGTCCCAGAAGGAAGCCGACGAGCAGGTAAGAGAGGAGGCTGCCGACGCGGCCTCCCCCCGCCGACGATGAATTGGGGTACGAAAGAGGCGCTATCTGCAGCGCCTTCAGTAGTGCCCCTGTGTTTCGTGTCGGGCCGAAGTGGGAGCCCGGTCCACTTCATAAAGACAAGGCGTCATGGGGACTGTCATAGCTTAGCCGGACAATCTCCGAGTCTTGTTGCCTGCAGATCCGGGACCCTCCACTAACAGCGGTAGAAGGCTCCCGTAGGGGTTGAGTTGGTATTGCTATTCAATGGCCGAGTCCAAGATAGGTCTGAGTGTCTACCCGGGCTCCCAGGTATCATGCGTAAATGCATTCTCCTTCGTCACCAAAAAAAAAGGCACTACGTAACGTGAACATGTTTTATATGTTAATAAATACATAGGAATAATAGCGACTTGCAACTGCATGTTAATTTAATATTCTACGGTGCATCCTTGATTATAAATACAAGCTTGGGCAATATTCGGTTTGAAATTGGGATTTTACTATTGCACAATATTCTAAAAAAAAATCAGACAATTAAAAGTATTAAATAGCGGTTCATGTTGCATTTTTTCTCGACATTTTAGCAACTTTGTCGCAAATGTCGGGGCTACTGCACAATATCAAAATAGTAGCAGCCCTTCGCAGATTCAACCGCGTATTCCACCCCCCAAAAACGCAACCCGTGGGGTGGAGTTTAGTTAAATTCTTTCTTAACGGGTACCTGCTCCCTCTAAGGATTATACCGGTCAAGTACAAATACAATAATGATTTCACTTACAGGTGTTATAGTTTCTGACATTTCGTGATTAACCAGAGAGAGTTATTTCGCTTTTATATATAAAGACTGAAGGAACTTAAATAGACTGCAATTCTAAATTCTTCAAATACAATAGTATTGTCTAAGATTTGCTACAATAAGGAAAAAAATAATGAACACCAGACTTTCCTATTAAGTTTCCGATTACTTCAGATTCTAGATCTTGATAAATCTTCTACCCGCAACATGAATGACAAGAATTTGTTAGTTATATCTGTAGATACACGAAGTGGTACTATTTTAATTATAAATAGCTTACATATTATATAAATAAAACTTTATACTATTAAATTGTATTAAAAATGGCAGTAACTGAAGTGTACATTTAAATTCAGTACGAGATCTGTGATAGCCTGCATCTTTCATGATAGAACATGTTGTTTGATGACAAATTATGTCGTGTCATAGTTCTTTATTAGAATATGATTTACAGACAGGTCGTTTCGGTAGAACATGTCAGTTTGATGTATGTTCAATGTTCACTGCTTACTGTTTATTATAAAGTACATGCAATTTGAGTTAATAAATCACGTTTATTTGAAAATAATATAAATTTGTTTACTGAAATATCCAAATTTATTATAATCGCTTAGGATAGACGGATAAGTTCATAAATTTGGCACTAGACGTCTTCCAAATTGAGTCACCTGTAAACACAGAACTAAGTCTATTTTAATGCAGGCCGTATAATTGGCATATCGGGAAACTTTTCGCAAACTAAACTGCTTTTGTTTAAAGCAACTGCGTTAACATTCCGTTTCTTATCTTAGACCCCAAGTAGTACTAAATATGACCCAATCATAATGATTTCTTAAGTTTATACAAATGAAATATTGTAATAAATTATACGGATTTTATCGTGGTCAATTTAAGTATTTTTACTATCCCAACGTTCCAGAATCTTTACAGGAACAAGGACAAACCGCGATAAAAAACATGATAATTTGTATTACGAGGTCTGTCATTATAAGTCTGCTATGTGAGAGGTACACAGTACATGTGGATGGCTATATATCAAGGCCATTATACGCTCCTGGTATCAGTATCATAAAATGATATCCGTTTGGTTTCTGTCAACACGATCAATTTTTCTATACGTCAATCATTACAAAAACTCCTTACGGTCAGCACATCAAAACTGTCCGTATAAAATGTCAAGTTTTGCAATTTGTGCAGAGAACTTAAAGTAATGGTCATAAGGTTGATTTCACAACAAAAAAATGTTTAAATTATGCAGTTCTCTCAAATAGTATCTGTTTTGTAAAAACCACTCAAAATCACGCGCGTGAGGTGGAATTTGCATAAAAATGTGTTCATGTACAATCACGGATGCTTTTGGATGACAGTTCAGTATTCTGTAAATAAATCTTGCATTTTTTTGTTGACAGTTACGTGAAATCGTGTCGATTAATACTTAAATTTGGATAAACGAATAGCTACAGAAGAGGCAGAACGTTGTTAAGAATTTGCCAATAACATCGAAAAGCAATAAAAGTTAACGATACGATTTCTTTTTCTTCTTATCGTTACAAACTCCAATACGGTTCTAATTTCCTCCCCTAGGGTGGGGTTCGGGTGTAAATAAATAAGCACTCTTTAGCAATTTAAACATTTGCAGAATATCAATTCAACATTTGAATAAACAAATTTAATTTATATACTACTTTCACAATTCTTTTAATTTAATTATCGCGTTCAACTGAACAAATAAACTCTTCAGCTCTATAATATTGATAAAACTAACAATACCCACTCAACATTTTTAATTGAAAATAATTTGTTATATATTTACTTGCGATCCGGCCCGGCTTCTCCGTGATTAATAGAGTACCAACATTAACAAATTACACACTAAAATTTTTCTCAGGAATCGTTTCATCCCTTGGTGAAAACGACATGAAAATCCGTTTCGTAGATTTTGAGAAATCTGGTCACAAACAGACAAAGGGCTCCTGGGGACTTTTGTTTTATATACGAGAAGCATGTAATACTTATTATATATCAATATATGTGCTATAATATAATATTAATGCTCAATCTATATAAATAAATAAAATATAAACAAGTGTTTTATATATGTATAAACAATCAAATTGACGTCGTCATTTCAATATAGACCGTGCTGCTACGTAAAGATGGCGAGTTCTGTTCCAATAGTGAACGTAGTTTCAGCTGCAGTCATTGTTGACTCTTGAGATTGAGACTGTTTGAAATTCAACGAATGAAATCGAATCGCTGGCCATTTATTAGTTTGAAACCAATGCTCTCAATTTTATATGTAAGACAAGAAGATTGGAAATTGGAAAATAATAAATTGTAAAGAATAATAATATTGAAATCAATAATTTCTATCGTTGTAATTGAGCTTCATATGCATTTTTACCAGCCGGACAGAGGGCCACATCTATTTATTAGGAAGATTTTCTCTAATATAGGTAGTTCTAGTTGTCGCCGTTGTTGATTAATGATTGCAATCTTGTCTTTGGCGACACTCAAAAGTTTTAAAATTCATTAATGTGTAATTGAAACAATCGGCGAGATTGAATGATTGAGTGCTACAAAACGAGTACATAGACAGGTGAACACATCGTTCTCCATACCCATTTTAGGAATCGAGACCTAGAATTCAAATTTCGAGAATGTTCCACTTTGCTAGGACAAAAATGGCATAATAACTCATACAACGCATAAAATAAATACAATTATTAACAGTACGCTATGTAGAAAGAAAATAACATATTCAATAAAATTAAATCGGGTTCATTTCCATAACGGGGTTATTTTCAGATGTATTTATTCTGTAACACTTTTGTTGAAACCTACAGTTCACGTGTGTATTAATTATTGAGCTAATTAAAAGTAACTCAATACTGTGTGCTCAATGAATTTTGTATCGCTTATAATTGTTATGTGCTCAGGGCCTTCATTACCGGACAATATCTACATATATAGATTAATGGATTTAAAAATATGTATATGTTATGGAAACGAGGTTAATCACAGTAGGCGATGTTAATACACATATATTAATTTTGTCCAATTTCAAATTGTGTATTTCCCGACCTACCGATTGATAATAAGTGTATGATATCGGTACACGGGTATTACAAAAAATATATAAGTAGAAAGGATTACATATTTCGGTGAAACGAATGTCCCTTTGGTAAAAAGATAATAACAAATATTTCCATTGCTTGCTATTAAATTCATTATGCGGTTACGATCACTTGCGAAATTTTTCGTTGAGTTGTCACTTACGATAATTCACACTCTAATCAGCGATGTCTTTTGACAACAGCTAGCAACACTACACTAGATTACTGTCGCAATGTTGGCAACGTACGAGCAAGGGCCTGTTTCAATATTCTATTTATCGATGGATATGGCTACAGGTGATACAATTTTGATATAAGAACCATATGAGATATGTCATAATTGTTTATCCAGTAGCCCAACTGTTCGGTTGATTTAATATTGAAAGCGCCCGTTACTTACACTACCCCATATCAGTGGTAGAGAATAACACGTTCATGTGATCCGCTGCTAAACGTGGTAGCACCAACTAACATTGAAAAAGTAATGGAACAGACCTTAGACCTGTGGACGTAGTCATACCTCTGCGGGATATAATATTAATTTGATTTGTGTCGTTGCTCTTGATTTCATACAATCTATATTATTCGATATTTTCCCGAAGATGTTAGATGTCAATACCTAAATGTGATAGATCTGGTTCAGTTTACGAGTAAGCGTTGCCCTGGCGCTAGCTGTGCTCGTTGTGCATGCGCGGCGACAGCGACCCCGGGCCCGACTCGGCACTGGAGTCGCCGGCGTATACCTCCGAGAACCCCCCGCCACTCCCACCCCCTCCACTGCTTGGTGCGCCTGAACAGAAAAGATGATGGTAAACAAAATAACTATTGATAATGTTTTATGAAACCACGATGCAAGCGAAATTTTTATATATACTTTAGAAACGTGACATATATAGAGACTTAAGCCAGCTGAGATCAGCGATGTTATGTTGAATCCGATTCCACCAGATAATATAATTCTCTTGTTTGCTACGTCAAACTTAGCAATTCTACGTTGACGTAGCGTTGTTAGACGTGTGTAATGGGACATTTACTTTATGAAGTGAATAAGAGTATGTTGACGACCGCCTGGCTGACGGTTGGTAACGTGGCGGTTAGTCCGCGTGTTACGCCAGAGGTCGCGGGTTCGAATCTCGCCTAGGTCATGGATGTCTTATGTAATTCTATAAAAAATTCTTAAATATACGATATTTCTAAGTTTATAAAAATATTAAATATGTTGTCCGTTGTCTAGTACCTGTAACACAAGTCCTTATGGTACTTAGCACAGGGCTAGGCTAACGTGGTGTGATAAGTCCACAGATATTATTATTATTATTAATAATAATAATAGTAATAATTCTCATATGGGGGCCGTGAAACTATAGACAAGTAAATTAACAGAATGAGATTAATGAAAATATAAACTAACATAAGAATTATTATTATCCAGTATGCGGTGCGGCACTGGCGAGGCCGGTGCTTAAGACGCCTTACTCATAAATCTCAGACATTGAAACAGCGTTCACATCACATATACTCCGTATATAACAAACACTATGGTATGATGATGATACGATAAATGACAAATATTAATCCCCTTTTAGTTCAAATTTTTGAAGTGTATTCTACACTATAGTACTAAAGATTCATAAGCACATTTGGTAGTGACCCCTCTCTATTAGGAGAGGAGCGGTGAGTGAACAAGAGTGGCAGATGCAGACTGACCGTGCCGCGCCATGGGCACGCAGTAGGAGGTGGCCGCGCAGGGCCTCCGCTGCACCTTCTCGTAGCGCGTCAGCTGCTGCAGCTCGCAGTCCGAGTGGTGCTTCTCTGCTGTTCACAATCAGACATTCACTAATTTTGTAAGAGGTAGTGCCATGCTGCATTGGTGCTGAATACTTCTCGATCACATGATCCCGGCGTAAAGTGTTTGTGAGTAGCCGGTGGCCCATGGGGGAGGAGGAGAAATAGGCTCCGATCGCTTTTTGCTCCGCTATACTATAAAAAAAATCATAAACTACGAGACCACACGACTGGAGTAAAACTTAACACTAACCAAACATTATTTCATGCACTGGGTATGTTCATAGCTAGTGTATGAAGTAAAGTTCTCTTCCACCTCTTCCTATGCGTACGAGAAGTACATATTGGGCGGAGTGCAACGCATAGGCAGATGTATATTCGGCGTATGTTAATGGGCGTCGGTAGTCGCGATTTGGCAACGATTTTCGTTTGTACTACAAAAAAGAATTAAAAAGTAAAATACACTGGTAGTGCCCTGATAACAATAAGAGTAAACATTATTTCACCGCTCCAAGGACAACTAGCAAGTGGGAAGTGGTAATAGTATAAGTATAAGCTTCCGTTAAGTAAGCAGCTGAAGTAGAGAACGGTCTCACGGGAAAGTTTATATGAGTTTATACTCAAATTCCTGAACGATTTCATGTCATAGCAATACTAGATGTTATGTGCGACTTCGTCCACATGGATTAAACCACGTTCTATTTGTACAGCTTGTGTGCTATTTCATTACATGAGCTACAACATTGCAAAGTTTCATCGAAATGAAGTAATACTGAATGGCATCCATCCATCATTACAACTTCGCTTTTAAACTGTTGGTAGGATGGACTTCTTTTTGATGCACTTTTATATTTGTTACGATGGATCGGAAAAGTATAATTACTTATTAGTGCTAATTTTTTTTCATCTTTTCAAGTAGAATAAATTGTGCCTACGGGCTTTAAAATATAATGGGGCAAACGACCAGTCGGAGCCGACGACTATTTGTGCTATGCTGATGCGTTGTTCCTCCTCCCCCTTTCAATGGCCCACCGGTTACTCTCAAGCTTACAACGAAATGTGATAGCGAAACCATCATTTTTAAATTCGTTGTCACGTGAGCATGATATGCAATGCAGCATGGCACTACCTCTAACAGTATGGTTCCTCAGGGGGGGGGGGTTTACTTCTACACTCGTCACTACAGGTAATTCCTACCTACTTTCAGGTCGCGCAGCCTTTGACTACATCTTTTTGGTTTATTGAGTGCAATATTAATAACGATTATGTAGATGATAAGTGGGTTGCCATACTGCATTGCATACGAATGGGACTGGCACGACCAGGGTGGTACCTCTTGCTTACATACTATCGCCTCAACATTGATACCTTTGTGCGGTTTGCGAGTGGTAATTTACCAGTGACTTATTAGTAGGGATGGGATGATGTAGGGAACCATTTCGCCGGAACTGCGATTTGGGACCTTGATCTTAGGTTCTGGAATCGGTGATGTCAATCCCGTGGAGTAGGACTGGGTTACCGGTTTGGGGAGGGTACACCGAGTAGGGGTCACATGGAGGTGGTCATATGGGCGAGGTTATATGAAAACGGTGTGAGAGATTTCGTCGAAAGAGTCACAAGAGGGGACTCTGAAAAAAGAGAAAGGAGTCACATGGATGACAGGGCCGGGGTTAGTGGTCACATACCGTGCGTGCGCCGCGGTGCGTGTCGCCGGCAGGGCCGGTGCGGCGGCGCGTCGTTGTCGCGGTGTCCGAAGGTACGGAACTGCAGCGTGTGGTCGAGCGTGGCGCCCGACTCCACCCCCTCACCCCCCTCCCCACCCACAGCGAACGTAGCGTACGGACTTATCTCGTACACATCTAATAAATAAAAACAGTGTTTTTGGCCAAATTTTCACTACAGCGGCCGTCGAGTATAAAGCAGGAGTGGCCAACCATCAATTGAGATATTTTTAAATAGTTGAATAAATCGTCATGTTTAATACCATTTCATTTAATAATCATGTAGTATATAAGGTCATTGGTAGACCAAGAAGGGTTTGGTAGCCTAAAACTATAATCTAAATCTTAGCACTAGCCTATAGGGAACTAGCCTTGAAATAAACCAAAACACTTATTGACAAGATCTCAACAACATTTATTGATATAACGTGGGACTTGATACCTCACAATCTGCGAAGCTAACCTATCACAACAACTTGTAAGACAAATCCTCACTTCGGCACATTACCAAGAGTTTCTTATTACGGGGCGCACGCAAAGGCCTACGCAACTCTTTCTGTATTCTTTTGTATCTTACCCTTATTCCAAAAGGGGCTACGATCATGTTCAATTCAATCTCACATCTTTTCACTTCACGACGTAGGATCCTAGTGCTTGCTCGGTAGTAAAGATCACGTCGTGAGGAAAGCTGCCTATCCGACACGAATAGAATAGGGCAGGGATAATGCATGATTCCGTGCCTAATTAATAGCTATTTTTATTTATAGCATAGGGGGACAAACGAGAAATACATTACTAACGACGCCTATCGATATCTGCATAACTGCTAAGCGGATGTTACCCTCCGTCACTCTAATGTACCACCGGAAACTCACTTAGCGGCAGTATCATGTGAGCGAGAGGTATTTAAGCACAAGTAACTTTTCCTTGGATTTTCTTATTCGCTTGGCACCGTTGAAGCTATTTATGTGACCGCGAGGTACTTCCCCGGTTTTTGCCAACCTGGTTCAGCGTTAATGCAGTGATAAAACTACCTATTAATTACTAGATAAACACGGGACGCGAGCGTGTTACATGCCAGTAACAGTAGCCATTTCTAAACGCTTTCAAATCGTTCAAGACAGTTGCAGCGCTAATAACCATTTCATATAATTGAAATGGTTATCAGTATGTAATTGATTATCGAATCGCTAAATGTACATTGGTCAATTGTATTTTGTCGCAACTCTATTTTAGACTAGCAGCGCCGCGTGGTTTCATCCGCGTACTCCAACTCCAATTACGGAATGAGAGGTGGAATTTCGTAAAATTTGTTCTTAGCAGATGTCTGCTCCCTATAAGGAGCCTACCTGCTCAATTTAACGTTTGTGTCTGATTAATTTGTGAGTGGTATTTCGTTTCTTTTTATAGGATAGTGGAGCGAACGTGAAATCTGAGCCTTTTTACGGCCACCGCCGCCCATGAATATCCACATAACTATTATGTAGATGCGTTGCCCTCTCCCCCCCAATGGGTCACCGGATACACGCAAAGCGCACGAAACGCGACACTGAAGATGTCACTTTACGGCGGTATTATCTGAGCGAGATGTACCTCCCCGTTCGTGCCGGCCCAATCCCGTCGCATAGGAGGATGTAGTGTCATGCATGCATGGCACTACATCCTCCAAGGAAGTGCTAAAAACATGATCAACAAAACTGTTGTGCCTTAGCAAACGAGCAGTCCGAAATATTTGGTGATTACCAACGCTTTTTTCATTGCTATCTTTCAACTCATCCCCTAATGGGCCACTGGAAACTCACAAACCGCAAAAAAGCCATGGCACAGCTTGTTCTCTGGTTGGTCTGTGGCCATAACTTTTAAGGTGGTATCTTTTAAGCGGAAAGTAACTAACTTCTCGGTCGTGTTGGCCTTACTCGACTAGAACCAATGGCACATACTCTTAATATCTTAGTAATAATAATAATAACATTAACTGTGGGACCACGTTAGCCTAGCCCTGTGATGAGTACCGTAAGGACCAATGTCACAGGTCCTAGACAACTGAAATATATTTAATATTTTTATGATTTCCGAAAATGATATAAGACCTAGGCGGGGTGTTTCTGGCGTAACACGCGGCCTAACCGCCACGTAATCAACTGAGCCAGACGGTCATCGATTTTATGTTTAATATTTCAAATAATATTTATTTTCACTTCTAACGGATACATCATAAAAGCAAATAGTGCTGTGACCTAGACTCTAGAGCGAATGGTATTAGCATGAAATCGATATTCGATAGGACACCGGTGAAAACGGTTTGACACTGAGCTCATACTGGAGATACACAGCCCCGCATTGAGTGAAAATCGATATTTCCAATCCGTTTTCATTTTTGCCATAAGCCGGCTTTAATGAGCGTCACGATGACAGCTCACCGGCTCTTAGAATTAGCAGTCGCTTCATTTTGTCAACATTATTTTTGGATTATCTTAAAAGAGTATTCTATCCGTCTTCAAAAACAAATAATAATATAATTTGGCTATAATGTTACCCTATTTTTAAGCGACTTACGATGGAGCACGTTCTCCATTATATATGGTATATGTAAAATAATAAGTAATGGTATTTTCTGAAAAAAAAAAGAAAAAAGTACTTTCACGCCTGTTATCCCTGAGGAGGTAGGCAGAGGTGTGCTGGTACATCCACAACTCGTAAGTCCAGTAGCACACCCATGCTTAGCTAAGGTACTGAGGCCCATAATGTCATAGGTGGCAAGCCCATGGCCACTTCGGACACATTCCAATCCCGGACAATGTAATGCGTGCTCAGAGTAATGTGAGAAACATTTAAATACCAGTTGCCGGACCTGGGGATCGAACCCAGGACCCCACGTGGCTAGCGGTCTTAACGGGCGTCACCTGCACGATTACACCACAGAGGCGATTTTAAACAAGTAAAATATTTTACGTTAGGAAGTGTTGGTCGACCGTTCACCAGGTGGGAAGGCGATCTCCTTGCAGTAGCCGGTCCGGGATGGATGCGAGTAGCAGGAGCTCGATCGTTTTGGCGTTCATTAAGAGAGGTCTATGTCCAGCAGTGGACCGATACGGGCTGATAATGATGGTTATGATGATGGTGAGGAAAAATAATAGTCAAAATAGGCAATGATGTTTATAATTATTTAAATTTTTCGTTCGTTATTTCCTGACTAAGATTAGTCTAAAAATATATTTAAAATTAAAATGTCAAAAGGCTCTGAAGTTATGATAGCGACGACTCGTATATAACAATCAACACATCAACATCTATATGTTGTATCTAAATATTATACGAATGTACTAATTGTGTATTTTCTTAATCTTAAAGCGAAAATAATGTGCTTTCTCTTTACAGTCATATGCATATGTGTATTGACATGCACTTCAGAAGTGGCATTTATCCTAGGTGATGGTATCCTAGAGTAATTTCAAATACTGAATCAGTTGGCAAAAGAAAAGGAATCGGAGTTACCGATTTCAAATTTTCTGATGTAGAAATTAACCGATACCTCATATTCATGGATTCGTTGTCAATTCAGTAGAGTCAGTTTCTTTTCACAAACGCTATATTCCATGTACCTGCCAATTTTTAGACATTATATTTTTGATGTCTTAAGTTTACGCGAATGTTGGGCATTACAATAAAACTACTTTTACGGATGGTATCGCGGTTTATTAAATTATTTATGTAGCCCGACGTTTCAGAAGCGTTACAGCAACCTTGGACCCAGTTGGACTCATGGTTGCTGTAAAGCTTCTGAAACGTCGGGCTACATAAATAATTTAATAAACCGCGATAAAATCCGTAAAAGTAGTTTCATTATATTTTATTGATGTTTTATTTTTACGTGAATTTTACCCAACACAATAAAACTACTTTTACGGATTTTATCGCGGTTTATTTAATTGTTTAAATAACCCGACGTTTCAGAACCTTTACAGCAACCATGGTCACGGGTGGACTGAGATGACAGATGTCCTGATGTCATAAGTTATTAAAAGTACCCAAAGACTTATATTTCTTTAGTTGTTGTGATTAACGCAAGCATCACTTAATACATCTTGCTGTCTTAAGGTGTGATGTTTTGCTTTTGATATGATTATGTTTACCACTGAGTCCCAAGCAAAGGAAAACACCCAGCCATCTTCTCTATTGAAGTTTGGATGTTTTTTTAAATTGCAATGGCCTCACTGATTATAATTGGAAGGAATCGGTGTTGCCTTGTGAGGATTGATTATCAAAGCTAACTTAACGGCATGGGCCAACTTCAGCATGCTCACAGACCGTAGATTTGTTGACGCGCTGGCGCAAACACTGTTAGCCGTTAGTTAGGAATGCGCATCTCTCTCTCAACTATCACAATGTGTTGGCATTATTGCTAGCGCGCTGGCGCAAACACTGTTAGCTGTTAGTTAGGAATGCGCCTCTCTCTCTCAACTATCACAATGTGTTGGCATCATTGCTAGCGCGCTGGCGCAAACACTGTTAGCCGTTAGTTAGGAATGCGCCTCTCTCTCTCAACTATCACAAATCCGAATTAGCCCTTACACTATACACAAGTACTATATTTGGAAAGTATAACTATTTTATTAACATTTCTTTAGCCCGTCGCTTTTCGATCTTTAATTTAATCGAAATAGCCGTCGTACGCTGATGTTGCAAAATTATTTAGGGTGTAAACCGTTCGTGTCTGCCCGCAGAACAAATAGGATATACAGAAATTCGAACAAAGGAAGGCCGAGCCTTTGTTCTTTCGCTCAAATAGAAGGAAAATAGTTTGACCGCACCAACGAAATCCCAAAGTTCAACGACACAATTACGATCTGATTAATTCGCTACTTTAGCCATGCATTTTATTTAAAAGTTTATCTACGAGACTAGCAAAGAAGCATAGCACAATTAACAAGATTTTTTTATATTTTTGTTGTTTATATTGTTGTTGTAAATGTTTATTTTGATTGTGGAATATAATGAATGCTTAAACAATCTGTGAATGATTCTTTGTTGTATATGTTATCGTTTTTATGTTATAAGAGCGTCTTTATCAATACATACATTATTATTTATTTGTATAATTTTGTGAAAAAAAAAAATCACGCCAAAGAGTTATTTATCAAACTTGATCTTAATCTCCTGTTTAAGAGTTGACTTCAAGTGTAAAGATTAAACGTAAAAAAATTTAAATGGTGCACAGGAATAAAAAATACTGTTATATATTTTAGTTAAGAAAAGTGAGACGATTATTTTACAAGTAGATAAATTGTATAAAACTAGTCTATAGAATGAAATGAACTAAACACAAGTCGCTAAACAACTAGAGAAGTTGACAGCAATCGGCGTTTTTGTCTACTTGCTGTACTATCACGTACACAAGTCGGAGTTCACAGGATTCTGTGCAGATACTATCAAGTACACAAGTACCTCTTTCATAAATTCACAGTACTGCTGGTACCTACTTTCATTAATGTTAGCGTCGAGTGTAATCTTCGTGGACAATACGCTCGATCAATTCTAGAATATTTAATTATGATACGATATTTAAGTATCAGAATATAAAAAAAAGCAAAGGCCGACAGAGTTCACGCCGAGTTCATTGCCGACAGAAGTGAGAATTAGAAACTGCACTTGTCACCGGCGACGAGACGGTGACACGACTAGGTTTTAGTTCACTCGAGAAGTGTTAAACGTGGAATAATTTTTCACTTCATTTCGAGTTGTAAACTTTGGTGAAAAGCGCTCCGTGTAACGCGTTACGCTATACTGCGCTTACGTGACGCGGCTTTCACTTCGGAATTATCTTCGTTTTTGAGGACTAAAGTCCAGAAGCGTGTGGGACTGACGGATAGTTATTGCAATTCCTCTCCTCTTGAATGGCGTCACGCCAGCGCCCTTGTAAGCACGTATGTGTTACGTCCACCGGTACCACAACCTTCACTTGTGCTCACTGTACTTTCGCAAGTCACATCGGCCCACTTGGTCTGTAACGGTCACGTACACACGACGACACGTACTTTCTTCCATGGTGTCATACATTGCATGGCATGTGCATGTGATTTTGAAAAGCATGTGACGTCGTGGTATCTTTATATAACTTATCGCATACGAGCGGAAATATGTATTTGATAGTATACAGTGCGACAGTGATGGGTGCAGTCCGCGAGGTGTGAATCACATTCAGTTGATTTTAATACAGCATAGCGAGACGAACGAGGAATGGATGTCATTTCAGGACTACTGGCGACTTCCTGCCCCCCCCCTCCCCTCTTCCCAACAGTCTACTGGACACTACAAATCGCACGAAACCCTATCAACAGCTAGCCACTCAAGGCGGTACTTACTACTCTTTACTTTACCTGCATTCGTCTTGCTTATAAATATATATTTATTTAACGTAAGTACTCCAACAACACGCTCATTAGTACAATACTGATAAATAACGTTTCATAGACAATTCTGTTGAGTGTACCAATGACTTTTGTAGTTTAGTGAAAAAAAAAGATCAAAGCTCAATTTAAGCTTCGCGGACTGTACGCTTAATTTACGCTAAGAAAGAGAAACGTCGAGATCGTACATAAGTTCTCACCGGAGGCCGGCGACAGCTTGTCGTGCTTGTAGTCGTGCTGGCAGTTGCGCAGGTTCTGCTGCTCGGGGCACACGGACTTGTCGGTGCTGGTGACGGAGCGGCTGCAGCGGCGGGCGTCCTCCATGTCGCCGCCGCACATCACGATGGAGCTGTACAGGGTACATTGGCAGCTTATGGTAAATTATTATTGGACTAGCGATCCGCCTGGCTTTGACCGTGAATAACAGAGTCCATGATAAATTATACACTAAGAACTCCATCGGGTGTCGCTCTATTCATGGTTGAAATTAGAATTAAAATTCGTGCAATAGATTTTGAGAAAATCGATCATAACTTTTCTGAGTCATCTGTCTATCTGAGACACATATTGAGGATTTTGATTCGTAATGTAGACAAGTATAGATTAAGGAAGAAGGAGTCAAACGAGAAGTTAGATCGCATTTGATGAAAGTTATGACACTACACTCGGTGAAGTTTATGTGTACCTAAGCAGTATTTACGTTTTATTGCAGTTTCATTGGTTACACACATTTTAGTCTTAAAAATGTGCGATGTAATTGCAATTATCACAAACATGTTACGTGGTTTTTGTGTGAAATAACAACAAGCACACATTCGCATTTATGACATTAGTAGGATATAATATAATATAATATAATATAATATAATATAATATAATATAATATAATATAATATAATATAATATAATATAATATAATATAATATAATATAATATAATATAAGGCTAATAAACATTTCAAAATTATCAATCAAACTAAATATATTTCATTTTGTAGTTTAATTAATCAAGCATTTGCCTCGCCAACTATTTGGATTCCATTCACTAGGGTTTCCGATATTGGTGTGCACAATTTGAAATAGAAATTCCGAAAGTCTGTTTCACCGATTTGCCGACCGGACGGAGGTAGCAACGGGCGCCTGATTTACTACCTAGTCTTAAAATGTTAGCACTAGGATATGAGATGTGGTTTAGGATACTGGCCGGCTCGAAACCGTAACTTAGATTTATTTCAGTGATAAATTATTTGAGTAAAGTAATAAAAAGCGAGTGTTTTATATGCACAAAGACCTGTATTTGCTTGTAGTAAGTGCATTGCTGTATTACAGCCCAATTGTGCATGACCGAGGATACCTCCCCTCTCGCTCATATTATGACTAAGCATAGTGATGGTTTTATTGTCATGCGTGTTGTGGTTTATGAGATTCACGTAGTCTATTGGAGGGGTGGAGGAAAGGAAGACAAGACGCGTATCCGCGGCGAACATTATGATAGTAACTTACTTCCTCTTGGCGATGACGACAAGTATGAGTACGGTGACTGCTGCTAGCGCGAGTCCTGCGAAGGCGATGGATACGGCTCCCAGCACGGGGTCTGCACCCTCCGCCGCGCCCAGCCCCCCACTCGCGTCTGCGCCTGGCCCACCCTCAGAATGGAAAGCCACGGGACGACGTAGACGTTCTAAGAAGAAAGGAAACTATAAGTACCTAAAAATCAAGTGTGGACACGTGTACACTTTCGCTCAAAAATACATTTCTTCAAAGTGATCAAGATTATTTTCATAAGAACCGTCGTGATGATGAGACTCACAACAATTGAAAAATTTTGAATTCTTGTAGCTAACAGAGATATTATAAAGCAATTTGTGTGGGATCGGGACAACCTAATTTAACCTGCCACGCAGTTTAGGAACAATGTTTCTGTTTAATTCTATATACGCATGCATATGCCTATCCATACCTAGCCTAGCCATAAATGTTGTAACGAAAAAAAAATTGCAAATAACATTTATTACTTTTACAGTGTGTTAATTTAATACACAAATGTAAAACAATTAATAACAGAAAAACTTATTCGAAGTGGTCTCCGTTGGCTGTTACACAGTCCTTTATACGTTGAGGCCAGTCATCAATGGAATCACGCACTGTTTCCATGGGGAAATTCTTTACTACCAATCGTGTGGTTTGTTTTAGGGACTCCATATTATCATGGCGTTTAGAGCAAGCTGTACTTTCAAAAATTAACCATAAATCACAATCCAGTGGATTAAGGCCGGGGCTAGATAAATGGTAGTCTTTAGCTCTGGTCAAGTCCGGGACGTTCGTTTTAACCAAAATTGGGTGGATCGAGCTTTATGATCTGGTCCCGAGTCTTGCTGGAAGGATCATATTTGTTCATTGAACATGGTGTTGTTATGGGTCTTAAGTACGTTCTCAGGAATGGTATCTATATACACTTGTGCCAATGTTTTGTTACCTTTTTCACAGAAATGTGGCTCAGTAAATCCTTCATAGCTAACGCCCCATCAAACCATCATTGAAGTCGGATAATGCCCACTTTGCACTTGTCGATTAACTGGGAAGCTTCTCTAGAGCTTTGTGCATAAATATGGTCATTTTGTTTCCTAAATATAAAAAAATGTGCTCAATTGTGAAAAAAATCTCATCCGTACACAACATTTTTCTCTGTTGATGTTTCGATTTTACCACCATATTCATCTTTAATGTATTAGTTAGGAAATGACCAGTGTTCTTACAGGCTGCAAGTCCTAAGTCCTATATTAGAGGCGCGATATGGTTCTAAGTACTATCTTCATTTCCCGAGATAATATCTTTTGCTATCGGATAGGATTTCTTCAAATTTTTACCCCTACTGCTTTGACCACCTTCTTCGTACGAATACCACGTGGACGGCAAGATCTTTCTCTGCCACAAACAGAAAAGTATCACTGTACCTATTAATGTCTAGGTATACAGGTGTGCATTTGACTAATATCATGTGTATGGACAGTTTTAAAAATTGCATTTGACTCCAGATGACTGTTCTCTTTATCACCCCACTCCATTTTAATATAGCTGAATATTGTACAGTGCATTGGCGTCAAAATGAGAAAACACAATGAACAATCTTGTAAAATGACAGATTCCAAATTAAAATGTAATATTTTTAATTATAACCGTATTTATGGCCAGACCAAGTATATGATTCTGCTAAATACTAAGCAATGGTAAAAATGAGCTAATTAGTAATCATTTTCAAATTATCTATATCCATACATCACGTACGTAGGTACCTCAAATGGTCATCTTGAATTATTTCTGTTTATATGTTATATATAAATGTTAACTTAATGTTTGTATGAGCCAACAGTTGTCGCTACCTCCAGAGGGCGTAGTGGTAGCTGCGTAAATGACGGCCTGCTGCCGGCCCGTCTCCGTGGCCGTCCACAGCTTCAGCGCGTACCACGTGCTCACCGACAGACCGCCGACCACTATCTGTATAAGAGCAAAAGCAACATAATCTATACCGACCGTTCACTTCAAGTTGGATGTCGGCGACCGCTACAAAATGACATCCCAGTCACAAGAATTAGTACGGTTGACAAAAATAATTAATGACTACTTTTTATTAAAAAAAAAAAAAAAATACATGTTTCCCGAGGGATAGATATTGATTTGTTTTCGTGCAACGTAAGTCACGGGTAAGACTTAGTTTGTTAAAACAAGTAGCGTATACAATGAATAATATAGAAAGGAGTGTGTGGGCACATTCACACACAACAGAACTGAAACCATAGGTAGAACTAAGACAAAAATAATTTCCTATAGATATCGCATCGTTTGACATCAAAACGTTGTTTGCTGTTATGTAAGTATTAAATATTTAAGGGTTAGTTTTGAACCTACGAGATAATGAGATGAATTCATCACTCTCTTTGTCGTGACGGGTTTTTTTCAAAGGAACGAAAATATGTCACGCAACAATAGAAGCTTCACAAAAAAAAAAATATTGCGAATACCTCTCGATGGTGGTGCAGAGAAGTGAGATCAGCGTCCCGCCACAGAGTATGCGCGTGCGCATCGCGAGACGCGTCCGCACGGCGCCACTGCAAGCGGACGAGCCGCGCACCACAGCGCACCGCGCGCCGAGCGTCCAAAGCCACGGCGCTACTGTTGCTCCATATACCCGCGTCTGATTCACTCTCAGCCTCCTCCTCAACCTTTTCACCCCCACCTTCCCAGACCAGGACTGTGCAAAGAAATATATTTCATAAAAAAGGTACAAAAAGGTACAACAAGGCTGGATTTATCCAGCCGATTTTATGCAAACCAGTGGCGTAATAAGGACTTATCTGAGTATAAATTATTTCAGCAAGGCTCTTTCCTTTCGTCAAGTTCGAATTCTTGAGGTTGTGAATTCAGGCCCGACGTGGATCTATTAAGTGCCCATTACCTTCGCCTAGCTAATTCACAGATTTGAATGTTAAAGTTGTATTTACCTGGTGATTTCGTCCTGACGAGCAATGGTACAGATGGCGGGGAGGAGCCAGCACGGGAGTGAGCAACGGCTCTCACGGAGTACGTCGATCCACAGGACAGAGCTCTGAGTACAGCACTGGAAGCTTCGCCGCCCGTCTCCAATCTACGCTCCTCCTCACCGCGGGAACTCATAGCATCGCCACTTTCACCGGAATCCTCACGGATTCGAACCCACCATATCGTGAAACCTGATGCATTAGAAGAACAAATTTTAAAATAATTTCAGTTTATTCAGTGGCGTAGCAAGAAAGTAAAAATGCCCCGCACAACACATTTCAGTGCAAGGCTAGATGCACAGGCCATATGATATTATAGCATTATATGATAAATTGTTAGTAGTGTATTTATATAAGATAGATTAATAACGTTACCCTGTGGTGGCGCAGAGGGATGATGAGTAGTTCGCCACGTGACTTCCGCCTCGGAGTGCGTGGTACGTCTCGCAACGAGCGCGGGTGCGGCGGGCGGAGCGGCGCACTCCACGCGGAAGCGCGCCTCCTCCGAACTGAACGCGTTACGCGCAGAACATGTGTAGTTACCGCTCGTCGATGCATCCACTTCTATTAAAAAGTATCATCATTATTATTAAACTTTTATTTTAGTGACTATTTCATCTTATTTTTTGAAAGAAAATATCATTAATATATTTTATGATACAGTTATCAATTAATTAAGACAATAATATGAATTATAAGTTAAATATTATATTCAATTAAGTACTATAATTATTACCTTGTATAGTAAGATGTCCGTGCGGTGTGAGATACGTTCGGGGGTCGTGAGTCACTGGTCTGTCACCTCGCAGCCACCGCGCTCTGGGCGCCGGGTCGCCACGCCACGCACATGCTAAGCGGAGCGCCCGCCCGCACTGGACACGCACCCATACTCCGAACGACAAGAGCTTTACTGGTGCTTAATATAATTTAAACGATATTTTATATTTGAATATATATCGCCGCAACTTAGAAATAAATTCAATCCGATGAAACGTGTGACTTCCATGGGCCGTGCTTTCTCCTTTTCATAAAGCTCAAGGGGGCAAACTAGCAGCGAGAACCATTTGGTGACAACTGGCTATTAATTGAATATTGAAAAAAACACGACTACTTAGATGAATTACATTATAAATTATAATAATCAGTCGAACGCCGATATTATGTGAGCGAGACATCGCCGTTCGAATCGACTCGATCCGGATGTAATGCAACAATGACATGAGCCCTTACGATTTATCGTATGGGAGTTGTCTTGTTATAAAATAATAGCAGTGCCCCGCAGTTTCACCTGCATAACACCTGTTGATCGTGGCGTCATGGCCCATATCCGCATGAATGTATCCTTTACACTGAAATAATTTTTCAAATAGGACTTATAGGTAGTTACAGAGATAAAGAAGCCTCATCCTTCTCATATTACAAAAGATAGTCTACCTCTTGAGGAAGTAGTAGCGGGCTGGGGGGCAGACGGTTCTCCCTCCCCGGCAGCAGAATGAGCGGCCACCCACGCCTCGTAAGTGGCTCCCTCGGACAGAGAACGCAGCTCAGTGTATCCACCAAGACCGACCAACGTGTCTCCATCCTCAGCCTGGACTGTTGTTGTTTGCGGTGGTCGCTCCCTGCGGTGGAAAGAGAACTCACATAAGAAAAAATAATAATACTTGTTCTAAGTTCATGTTTGCTTTTTTATCTTCATTTTTTTTTTGTATTTTGTTGGTTTCGTGTATGAATCCAAATCATCAATGTATTAACTTTTGATGTGGAATCTAACGTCTCATGAAGTTAGATCCTAAGTGAATTACGAAGGTACATGACGCCCATACTCTAGTATAACGATTTCTATTTTTTTATTAAGTAACTTCGCTTTGAACGAAATATATTTTTGACATTATATACTTAAAATTATGTTGAACTTAAAAGAAAAATTAGGTTCATAACGAAATTAAAAAAAACCGTTTCGTAACTTGGTTATATAACTTAGTTTTAGAGACTAACTTACAATTTACTATAGTCTCAAGTTGCTTAATAAAGTTTGTTGTAACACCTAAAAAGTTAGATGTTCGGTAATAAAGACACTGAGAATCGGTTTTTATGAAGTTTTTTTTCACTTCGGTGCTGGGCAGATGCCCAGACCAAGTACATGATGATCATTAAGACTGATGTTACAACTTTAATCGTAGATGTCCACAGATGCTTCGTAACTTTGTTCTTATGATTTTCGACACAAAATGTTGCTTCTTGTGGTACTGAACGTTTGATTTTATTTTTTTTACTTATCAGTGAATCTTAAACGGATTATACAATTTTCATTGATAATGTAGTAATACCGACTAGCGCAGTCGGTAGAGCATGAGACTCTTACTCTCAAGGCCGTGGGTTCGAGCACTACGTTGGGCGCCAATTGTTACATTCCCTTCGGGGGTAAAGGACTGTGAAGATTTAGTCAAACTTTTAGATACATTTATACGCTTATGGTCCTTCCACACTCACAATCATGAACAAACTTTTAGATACATTTATACGCTTATGGTCCTTCCACACTCACAATCATGAACAAACCTAAAATAGTACTAGAAACAAACAATAGAATCAATACAGTTTTTTATAAGGGCTAGTAAAAAGTGAGGGTATGAAGTCTTATCTGGGTAGTTGTCCGAGACTTTCCGCTGCAACTTGGATGGTCCTTTATGTATATAATTGTTCCTCCAATCCTCAACTTCAATAATTGAATATTATACTGATCTTCATTTTACATCCACATTTAAAAAGGGAAATAAAAAAGGAAAAGAAAAGAAGTAGAGCTATGAGGAGGATCACATAATCAATAAGATTCCATCCTCTCTTGGCTTCATGAGCCAACCAAAATATACTCAGAATTTTTTGAAACATACTATAAGAAACATGGCGTCGGCAAGAAATCATGAACTTACAAAATAACAATTATATGTAATATAATTGTTATTTGATATATTTTATATCACGAATTCACGGCGGAAAAGATAAAACTATTTAATTATGATTTGGGGATGGCAAATAGCGTCAGCCATCCTAAATATATCCATCCTCCATATCGCAAAAAAGGAAAAAGAGTGACATTTCTTCAACACAGAGAACATTAAGCCTTGCAGTCAAAGATGACAGATATACTTTTTTATAAAACATTTAAGTAGCAAAATGTAATTGTTACAATAGCAATGTATACTTTTCAAAGTTAACCGCCACAGGGGGTTCGTCTTTTTGAAAAACGTCCATGGCCGCGTGGTGTAAGTAGATTTTGCCGATCAATGTCAAATTTATTAAGGAACTCGGCAGTTTCTGTACCTTATATTTTCAGTATTTAAAACACAAAATCACAAATGAAGAAAAACTAGATTCGTTCACGGATAAATTAACAGATTCAGTTATTTTCACCGAAAAATGTTGATCGCGCTCCGTGAATATGCTCATAAGACATATTTCCCACTCTCGTGAGGATATTTTAATAACTAATTCTAAAGCTATGATCATAAGTGATGTCGTTTATCTTACCTAAATTTACTCCGTTAATAGTGAGGTGCCCGGGATACGGTAGTGACGGGCCGACGGCTGTTATACAGAAACACTTAACAAAAAGTTTACACGTTACCTGCCCAGTTCTCTGTAGAAGACGGTATAATACACGATTGGGCCGTTCGGTCGACTCGGAGGCAACCAGCTCACGGCTAGGGATGTCACCGACGTGGCGATTACTTTGACGGCGGCAGGAGGTCCGGGCACTACACAAAATTAGTACTTATTTCGTACGACTTCGTATGGAATTAACATAAAAGTAGGTTCTCATTTTCATGTTACTTTAATGAGACCCTGAGATATATAATATTTCTATTATATGACATACGGTACTTTTGAGATGATGCGTAAGAAAACAGGAATAAAATAGGTTAAACGGGAATTTAATTAGAACCTGCGGGTTTTCAATCTTGCAATAAATGAATAATGTAGACTGATAAATCTCCAGTCATAATTCTTTTCATGAAGTCCCAAGTCATTTTAGCTACCGCGCGTGAGCGGCCCTAACGTTACATTCTGGGGACGAGGAACCTCTCGATGTCTCTGAACATGATAATAATAGTTATAGTAGCTGTTACAGACACTCTCATATCTGCATGCATCTCTTCCATCTGCGGGGGATTGGGAGGTCGGTCCCACTTTCGACTCCAAACCTAGTTCAGCACTCATAGCTATCCGATGAATTGGTATTGGTCTCCTCTTCGCTTCCACAGCATAAATTTAGGTCCGAAAAAAAAACGATAAACTAACCGTCTTGTTGCGTGGTGCAATGTATAGGATGCGCGGGCACGCCGTCGCCGGCCGCGGTGTAGGCGAGCGCCTGCACGGTGTAGTTGAGGTGTGGCCGCAGTGCGAGCAGCAGTGTTTCAACCGCCGCCACGCGCTTCACCTCCGCGCCCGCCGCTGCGTTTGGCCCGCCTCGCACCTCCCACTCCAACCACTCCGCAACTGCCAATACCACAACCATCACACACATACCCTTGAAAACCATATGTTATAGCCATAATAAATTATAAACAGTATAGGGACAATATTATGTAAAATATAAAATAGAGACTAAGAGTAGTATAAATAGTGGAAACAAATACATTTCAGAAACTTTTCAAAATGGACTTAAATTTTGAAACGCTTTTTAGGTTCAGAGATTTAGATTTTTTCTCCGACGGTGCTGCCTTTATAATAGCTAAACACACTTGTAACTCTACTGCTAGCAACTCACTGTGGTCGGGGCGGTATAGCAGCTTGTATCCCAGCAGCGCGCCGTGATGCGCGTGCGCCGGCGGCGGAGACCACTCCACCTTCAGGCTCTGCGGGGAAACGGCGCGACAGCGAAGAGCTCGAGGTCCCTCAGATGGTACTACGGTGGAAGTCGTAGTATAATATGTGTCTACCACTACAGTCGCCTGGCGACCAACATTCTTCTAACTTTAAATACACTAAGGATTATTTCACACTTTACAATAAAAATCCTTGTTAAAAATTCTCATGAGTCTCATCAGTACATTATAAATTGCAGTTTCACAGGCTTCAGTTGAAAAATATAAAGCATTTATGTAGTAGTTAAATAGTTAAATATTGGCTAGCTAGTTTACACTTTAACGGTTACATGTTAAACCGACCCTATGTCTGTTTTTAAAGTAAGGTTGTGTATTTACCTAATTCTTAACACTGTACCTAACAGGTATGTAATAGGTATTTGACGTTTATGAAAAAACATAATTACAAAATTGTAGACAAACGAATTTACCGATTACACAAATACCCTATATTTTATAAGGTCTACTTATAATATTTTTGAAGTCATACTTCTTTTGGGGCGTTAGGGAAAAATATGAAACTAAGTTTTCACAACATGCGCGCTCACCACCGCGAATAACCCTGATGTTAGTTATAGCCAATTTCAATTGTGTCAAACTAAATTAGTAAAAACTTTCAATATACCTTTTTTCTACTGTAAGAGTTGTTTTTTCCACAGACGATAGAACAAGGTGAAAGGTACGCGCGCATGCGTGCACACACAGACGCGCACGCACGCACGCACGCACTCACGCACGCACGCACGCACGCACGCACGCACGCACGCGCGCACGTGCGCACGCACACACACACACACACACACACACACACACACACACACACAGTTATATAATATTTTTTACATTTATTAAGTAGTGAAAAAAAACTAATAAAAATTTCTACATAATCGATAGTATTATTTATTATTAGGTTTCCACACCTCAGAAGGAAAGAAATTGGATCCTTATCTATCTATTTTATCCGTCTGTCCGTACGCCCTTGAAGGATTAAGGTAAAATTTATATCGAATACTGATAATTATTAAGCAGATGTCATCCTTCTTTCCTCCCCACCAATGGACCGCCGGAGACTCGCAAATCGCACGAAAATAATGATAATGACACTAATACTACAATTGTAACTTTGTGGTTAACACTCACAAAATGCACGAAACGTGGCCGCACAGCTGTCGTCTTATGGCGGTATCGAGTAATAAAAAGCTACATCCCCGGTTCATCATTAAGACAAACTCACCGCTTTCCAGGGTGAGGGTGTTCACAGGAGCAGACGCAGGGCCCGCACCAGCGCTGTTGAAAGCGCGGACGCTCACCGAGTAACTGTTGGAGGAAAAGACAAGTGAGAATTGACCCTGGGTGGGGTCCAGTAGCGCGGTGGGCTCGTGACATATTATAGTGCCGAATTCTTCTGGGCACTTTGACGATTAGCCCCTCAGACCATCGCCACACAAGGGTTGTCTTGCACTGAAAATCTAACCAAATTTGGGTTCGCCAAATGTCTCTGGTCGTACCCTAGGCTACGCAGTCCCACCACCACGACTAGTCTGGAACCACAGTGCGGGCAACGACAACCTACTCTCTGATTTGTTCAGTGATACTATAATCTCTCATTCATATACCGTTACATCGTAACAAGTGGACATCCACTTGTTGAACAATCACATGATTGACAATCTATCGGGAAGTTATAATATTACAAGTGAAATCACAGTATCAGCAACGGCGAAATCTGTGTACAAATATAAATCTGGAAATTTTTTGTTCCCTTGTTTTAATTACTAACACCTACGCAAAAAAAAAAGCCATACCGCGTGTAATGCTCCAGCCCCTCGATGGTATACTTGGTGATGTGCCCCCTGACAGTCGCGAACTCCATGCCCACGTTGGCCCCACCGCTGAGCGAGCCTTCCGCGGCCGGCCACCACCACACCGTGTACCCGAGCAGCTCCCCATTCCACGATGACGTGGGAGGTGCCTATAACACATTTCATCGCTGTGGCCACCACATTTAGACAATAGTACACAGTGTGTCAGGATTACGTGAACCTCTCAATAAAAACGGGCGAAGTGTGAGTTGAAGTCGCACAAAGAGGGTTCCGTAACAACGTGAACATTACAACGTATATGACAAACACATATTTGGTTCAGTGATATAATTGTACTAGTAAATAATGAACCTATTTTTAGTATTTGCTGATGACAGGAAACTTCAACTGCATAGCTATCGTGTTTCATGAGAGCCAGCCTAGTAACAAAGAGACGGACAGGCTGACAGAACAAAGCCCACCTGGACAGACGAACGGCAGGGCTTAGTAAGTGGGTCCCGTTTTTACCATTAGAGTACGAAATCCTAACGCAGGTATGAAATGCTCCTTGGCTCGACTTAGCGTGTGACTCATTTGGGTGTCGGAATATTGCTAAGTAAGCTTCCTAATTCAGGGTTTGATATATTATGTTGTGTAGAAAACTCATACGTCAAATATAAGAGAATGTAATTGTAAAGTTAACAAAACCGAAGGTATAATTCGACTAATGGACAACTTTGAACATAACAAATGAGAAGAGATAAACGGAACTTTAGCATTGTATACTTCAAGCTTTCGTTCAGGAAATTTAGCTTCAAACGCTCATTTCTTTTCATCTATTAGTAACAAAAGGAGCTTTTGACATGCTTTGAGTTCCTTTCGTTTCCTACGTTTATTTATTTATGACTAAAATGTTAACAGAAGCTCATCCATACTAATAATATGGAAGCTTAAGGAGTTTGTTTGATTGTTTGAACGCGCCAATCTTAGGAACTACTGGCTCGCATTCAAAAATTCTTTTCATTGTGAATAGTCCATTTATCGAGGAGTGCTATATACAATGAGTTATGATGCTAAAAGTAATAGGATCGGAATTACGCGGGTGAAACCGCGGGGTGACGTTAGAAAATCTATAAAATGAATACGCTAGTACTTTACTAATATTATGATCTACACAAAACAAAATGACTAAAACTATTAACTCGAATTACAACCTTCACAATATAATACGAGCACTTGTCATAATAGCGCTCTGGTAGTTGACCACGCTAAGGCGTAGGTGCAAGCACTAAGGCAAAGTGTAAGGAAGTGGCAGATTGTATGCCAGAAAGGTCCACAGATAATATGTCTGAACACTGTATAAAGAATTGTTAAAATGAAAGACTGTTATTACAATAAAGGTGTACGGGACAAGCCAACTACAGCGCACCGGGCACAAGGGTGGACAATAATAGTGCGTTCGGCGCAGGTGGAACGTAGCGTGTAATAGCGTGGTGATTAGACGTAAATTGCGCGTAGAGCATGCGCGCGCGCATCGTGTACGCAGTAGCGAGCACCAGGCCCGATAGTGTCACGCCTTCTGATCCGTTCACAGCATCTACCTGCCAGGCCAGCTGCAACGCGGCGGGTGCGGGGGCGGATACTCTGAGTGCAAGCGGCGCGCGCGCAGGCGGCTCGTGACGTGTAAGGGCGAGCAACGCGCGAGTGTGAGCGGACGAGAACTGCGCGGAAACCGTGCGCGCGCGCACCATGTACGCAGTGGCGGGCTCCAGACCCGATAACGTCGCACCTTCGGACCTGAACAATTTCAATCATTTTCAAACTAAAGGCAAAGCTGCAATCAGGATCTTTTAGTGACTAACATCAATAATGATAAACATCCGCTGCGAAGCGCTTTTCCACTTATTTCCCATTGGGCCATCCGGACTCCTGACGGTGAAAAAGATGTCATGCCAGCCCGATTCGACTGCAAAACTACCTCTTCCAAAAACCATTCTCGTTCACGGTAGAATATCATTTAATGGACAGCTAAAAAGATTCGTGCGATAACTTATTTAAAAAATTAAGGAAACTGTTGAAGTCAATGGAATGGAGATATTTTGAAAAGTCAGCAATCCTATATCTTGTGCCGTGCGACGCACTGTCCTATATCGTATGCCACAACATACTGTTCGAAAGTACATACGGCAACTTACTCGGAGTAAGAGTCCGAAGTGTGTGCAGAGACAGACACATTATGTGTATCGGCGTCTTTCCACGCGTCAGGGCTGGCGGAGTCGTGTTTCCTGTACTGTACCACGTAGCCCAGGACCGGAGAGTTGCCGTCGTACGGTCTACGCCACTCCAGGCGGATAGTCCGCGATGTCGTGTCCAGAATACGGAAGTTTGCCGGCGGCTCAGGTGGTTCTGAACAAGATAACAAGGAAATCTAATCAGATTCCGTAACAAAGCTACCGTCGATTTTACGATTGAACGCGACGAATGGTAGTTTGAACTATGTTTTTTCTGTCCAATTAATATTTTTTTATTACTTTAGGTTCTTTTTTCAAGATATCGATTTTTCGTTAAAACAAAAAATGGTACTGAAAAAAAATCTAGAACTAGGACTCTGCTGTGAAGCAAGTTCCGGCTTAATTATGATACGATTTAATAGTCGTTTATTAAACTTACTAATCATTGCTAAAGCGAAAACTCTTAAGGAAAATTGTGATAAGATAATCAACGCGACGAAAACGTCCAAGAGTTGATCTCACATTCTAGGTGTTGACATTTTGTGGCAGTTTCACGGCTGAGAAAATTGTAAACGCACACTCTATTATATAGTACATCTATATATTATAAAAAAGAGTTCCCTAGTTTATGCACCTTGCACTCCCAGATGTACGAAATGGTCTGAACGGCCGTAGGGGTTGGACGCCTGGCAGCGGTACACGCCCGAGTCCCGGCGGTCGGCACGCTCGATTACCAGCTCGCTGCGTAAACCCTCTGCACTGCGTGTCTCTGATATGCTCATCCTTTAAAAATAATTTGCATATTTCTAACAAGAAAATTAAAAATAGAGTTCTGAATAAAAAATAAAATTGTGTTGATGAAAAAAAAAGCTGAATAAATCTATACTCAAAAATCAACTATTATTATATACTTATTAGCTTATAGAAATAAAGACAAATATTTTTTTTCATTATTTACGCAAGTAAATGAAAATAATATGAAAATGCAATAATTTATATTTATAAACTTATACGTAGAAAAATCATGTTAAAACTTTTTGTTTCTTAAAAAGATAAAGATCATGAACATGATATACCTAACATCATTATCAAGGGTAACATAACAGTGCCCTACTACAAATACAATAATTTTCTTCACGGGTTCCCACCTGTAGTCGGAGTTGGGTAGTACTCGACCAGAGTGACTCCATGACACTGACAGCGGATTGTCACCTCGCGCCACGCACGCCAGTCGCACTGTGTCGCCCAACTTGGCTGATATGTTCACTGATGGCGTTTCAAACCGAGCTGGCTCTAAATTTTACAAAAATATGTTTTATGTATGTCTGTAAAGTTAGAGAAATAGAGAAGTATCAAACAATTTGATCGTGGAATGATACAATACGAATGTATAATATATATAGAAATTTCGTGTTACGCCGAAACTACAAAACCGATTTCAATGAAATTTGACATACATGTGTGCGTTGGTACAACTTAAAATATAGGCTATATTCGAATGTTACTAACACAACCACAGTAAGACAAGGCCGGGTCAGCTAGTAAAATTATATTTAATTAAAAAACATATTAATTAGAACATATTATTAACAGATTTGACTTAAAAATAGCATACCATTGACGTGTATACTGAACGTCTTCGACAAGGCCGGCGTGACACCGTTCTCGGCCCTGCACCGGTACTTTCCAGAATGTTCGGCGCGCGCGGCTTCCACCCGCAGTGAGCCATTCCCCAGCACTATCGGGTCCGACACTCCGCCCAGAGAAGTCTCTGTGCTGCCTTATGAATAAAACGATAAAGAAATAAACGCGTGTCTCATAACAGAATATTTAAGTTTAAATTTTTCCCGAATAAAATTTTTAAGCATAAGGAAATTATTTAAAGTAGAATATTCGGTGCCCATGATGACTATCAACATCCGCACGGCCATGCGAGGCTTTCCTTCACAACATCCCTTCAAAAAGGCCGCCACTGGAGTCGTTACATAACAAATCCGTGAGAGGGATTGGGCCAGCAAGTGCGACCAGGGAGGTAGCTCTCGCTCACATGACATCGCCTTAAAATGACAGCGATTCTGTTGTTTCGTGTTATATATATATGTATATATAATGATTGCATACAGAGAAATCTGGTCCTGTGAGCCTATTATGATATTTCAAAAGTAAAGCTGATTTCTTTTTTCTAATACGGCAAGTATTAGTAAAAAGAATTTTGTTTTGATCTATTTGATAAAAAAATGTAATTTTGACCTATAGACCGATAGATAAATATTTAGTAAACTATAATTTGAGTTTGTATTTTTAGGTTTATGTTACTTAAACTTTTTGGTGCAAACTAAAATAATTTATACCCGTAGGTATATATTTACGTGTGTACATCTTTAACTATAATTTTACCTGCGACTGTATATTATTATGTGGTATTATATGTTTGTGTGGACTTTTAATTATAATTTAGGTATATACATGCTTAGGTACATTTTACTTATAATTGAAAAGATTTATTTCTTTTCACTGGTAGAGTTGGAACGTTCATTATTTTAAAAATGGCGTTGTCTTCCGCTACTTCATCAGTCATTGTAAAAATAGACGCGGTAAAGTATTTACCGGAGAACTTGGTCCAGTAAATGGCCGGTGATGGATGACCGCGCGCCTCGCAGCTCACGGTCAGGGATCCGTTGAGAAGTACCGCCGTGTCCGAAGGTTCTATTTGCCAAAATGGCGGAACTGTTTAAAAAATAATTAGTAAATATCAAGAATACTTGACACTGAAACTAAAAAAGTACTTATTACATTGCTTTAATTGTATACACAGCAGAATTTTGCTATTTAAGTGTTAATGTTACAACAAATGCAGAATGTAAACATGGCTTGGTTACCGCTCGTGGTTACGCTCGGGCCATAAACAACAAAATATTCACTACCTTGTGATAGGCACTTAAAAATTATTCTATAGGCTCTTTTCACTTACTAATATCTCCATACTAAAATGAATGAAAATGTGTACAGTTCTGAAAAGAAGTGAAACACAATGGGACTCACTTTTCCATACATTACATTAATTTGCATTTATACTATTTATATTGTGGATTTCTCTGGTATTTGCACTCGTGAGTAAAATGTAGTTGACAATTTAGCATAATTATGCAACGCCTCGAGTTTACGAGTATGCCGTTCATTCACAAAGAGTCGGCGATACGTACATTTTACACAAAATAACACGTGTCTGTTCAGGAATGGAAGGCTGAAACGCTACTGAATCAATACATCGCACGTACCTTTGATAGCAAGTTCAGCGGAAGTGTTAGCCTTGCCTGCCGTGTTCGTAACCACGCACGTGTAGATTCCACTGTGGGCAGCTGTCAAACTTTTGAACAGAAGCATACTGTAGAACTCCGCGCCACGCTCGTCCACCTGCGTACAATGAAAATAGCTCAGACCTTTCTGTCTGGATGATCTGGATGTATCCGTGGAATTTTTAAACTAGAAAAATGTTAGTACAGTTTTCATAAGTAGATGATGATTCATGCTCTATTTTATGTATAAAAATGACATTTCAATAGAGATAACGCGACAATCTCAAAGGTTTCTTGAAAATCAACGTGTTTTAGCAAATAAGATAGATCAGAATACGACTGATACTGAGACGTGTGCGGTGATGAGAGTTATACAGGTGTCAAGGAACTTTCCCCACCATTGTTCAAGTCTTGTCGTGGCGAAGCTAATTGAACGAATCGAGGGGATCTTTGCAACCATCTTATAAGACGAGGGGGCTAAAGATCAGGAGGAGGAATCGCTCTCGGTACCCCTTTTACAAGAAGAGGGGAAGAGAAGAGCAACAGGAGGTGGAGCTTTTGCGCACGGAGAAAGGGGCGAGGATGGGAAACTCAACTCATTGTACTGTCCCAAAGTCGCTGGAGTTGTCCCCATCTTTGGAGGTGGATTTGGTCCCTTAGGGGGCTGACTAACCGTTGAGGTGCCCTGATGGTGCCCTGATGAATTGTTGTTCTTCCGGGACACTTCACCAAGGGCGGCACTGATGGCACTCGCGGTGGTATTTGTGTGTATTCGGCACTATTATGTACCGCGAATCCCACACACCACTGGACCCCACCCAGGACCAGTGAAGGCGCGTTAATGCGTTTCGCCGCGTCAACAATAAAAGGTGTCGAAGAACATTCAGTAAGGTTATTAAGACGTAAGGACTACCTTTCAAACACTGAGCGTAACCTTTTTAATTATTACTAAGATGCAATGGAGCAGTCAGTGGTTACGTAGGTTTTATCCTTTTCTAGCAAATCGCGATACAAAAGAATGTATCTGTGGCTTAAAGCATGTTTAGGTACTGGACACACAGTTACACCGGTCATGCTTGCCAATGCTGCAATGGAGCAATGATACAGCCTCTTATTTTGTAAGGCCATTGGCAACTCTCTAAGAATACTTACATTTAAACACAACAAATTAAAGTATCAACTTTATCACTCAATACAAATTTAATGGTTAACTAATCTTCATTAGCTTGAAAAAACGCCCACTCCGGCAAACTGTCGTCTTCACTTGAGATATCACAAAAGTTAAGTAAAAGTTTGCGCTCCGGCTTTTGTAAAATTATATTTTATTATTTATCACTAGCTGTTTATACAAACTTTGGCAGTTCTAATAACAGCAGAATAGACATTCTTTCGAGAAGCCCTGTGAAGAAATGTCTAGCTGGCATTGATCTTGGCGACTAGCCTAAAACAACTAACTATAACAGGCAGAAGAAAAATATTTATCGATAAATAAGAAGTATTAAGCTAGGGAAATTGCGGGGTTGATTTTTTTCTAAAAACGCGTAATGCAAACTTTTAATTACGAGCAGATAGTGGATGGTTTCTAAAATAAAAGAATTTGCTTAATTTTTTTAAACCATTTTACAAAAGAAAAAATGTTATGTAAATTTTAAGCACTTGTTACTTTGTATATACACATAAGTTTGTATACGGCTCTTTTCTACGAATAAACAGTGAGTACGGGTCATGAATTTTCATAATAATCACGACATATAATGTTAACTTGAAAATTCGTCGTGGGCAATAGCCGGTTGTATAAAGTATTAGGTAAGAAAAATAAAGTAACGCTGATTTTTACATGACTTGGCGAGGAGAGTGCCGTGCCCCCAGATTTATAATTCCAAGAATAACTCACGGCTATACAGAGCCATATGGGGAGTTAATGACTGTCACAATTGTCCACTAATTGACATTAGGGGCCCTCAGGCTTCCGTCAGTGGCCGTGGCCTGTGTACGTGGCGGATATTTATAGCCTCCATTCAAGTCGTTAACCGAGGGAGGCGCCCTTCGCTAACGACCGATTTTCACGCCACTTAATGTGCTGATAAGAGTTAAGACCGACGAAGATAAGGCAAATTAATTTATCAACCTTTGGCTTTTTATATTATTATTTATCTCTAGGGGCCTGATTGGGCGTTCATTCAACAATTTTAGGCGCCGTGCTGTTTTTTATGGCAAAAATAACTGAGGCCTGCGGTTTTACTTTCTCGCATAAAATGGACCAATGAACCACTTCATTTTCCTCTATAAAAAAGTATTTTTACGTTATTCCGGACAGTAATTTATAATTATGACAAACTCTATCCAAATATATTGTTCTATTATATTATACGATATGCCCACAGCATTGCCTTTATTTTCTCCTCAATTATAATGGGCTACAGACTACTTTATGGTCATGTCTTCCTCGATAAATGGGCGATCCAACACGAAAATACTTTTGATTCGGGTCAGTAGTTCCTGGTGGCCTTTACATATTATAATGTAGATAATTTAATTACATGGACTGGTAACGGAGAGGAGAATTAAGTGGAAATGTGAAGCAAGCCGTCGCATAGTAATAAAGCCTGACATTACATGCCATCATTGTAATTGTGGACGCTTAAAGTTATTTCCATTTTTATTAAACAAAAATATTCATATTTCAACCGGGAAATAAAAGTCTTATTGTGTATTTTAAGTTCGGAAATGTTATCGAATTTAATCAGCCAAATGAAAGGGAAAGTGACTCTTTTGTTTTTCGCATTTTCCGGCCCTTAACCGAGTCTTAAAGAAAACAAAGCGAAATGATTGAATTACAACGGATGTCCAATAGACAAACAAATAAAAAACGTCTAAGGCTTCTTTATCTGTGTGTCAAAATTTCTCAGATACAAAACTGCCATTGAAGTATTTCAAACGCCATTAGGATTCAAAATATTCTTAAATTATCCGCCTGTCTGTATGTACGGGCTTCACAGAAGAGCAGCAGCTGATATCTAATGCAGTTTTATACACTTGTATTATAAAGATGGAGAGCAGCTGGATGTATGTGGCTCATTACCATGACCTGTGGCGCACGTTGGGGCAGACAGTTCCGATGCGGACGCTGTCCGGCGGCTGGTGATGATGAAGATAATGTGGCGCTCGTTGAGGTCACCTACGTCCAGCAGTGGTCGTTCTTCGGCTGATTATGATAACCCTGGAGACGTAACTTAAAAAAATACGATGTTGACACCGTTTGAAGACAGGCATCATTGTACTCGTACGTCCAAGTTATGCACCGGCCGCATATATTTTTAGCTCCATTGTGATACACCCAAAATAGATTAATCGTTAAAAGCTAAAAACCGCCTCCGCTTCCGAACCTACGCTGGCATGAGCCTGGAAAGGATTGACGTCAAAAATAAATCCGAATAGAAATGCCTGTTGGTTTATTTTCTTTATTCATTCAGTTGTTAATTAATGTACACCAAAACAACACGCATAAGAAATTTACAGATAAGAGACACCTAGTATATAGCTGTTACATATGGAATTTCTTCTGTATGGTAAAATTCTATTTATATTGTAAATGCGCAAGTCTGTGTGTTTTCCTTTTATGCTAAAACTATGAAACGAGTTAGGATTAAATGTGGTAAAGATATAGTCAATCTGGAATAAGCGATAAAGTTAATTTAATTTTTTACCATCCACGGACTAAACTTTCATATAAATAGGTTGAATTTTGTTAAATTATCGATCTTAGACAGTTTTAACCTTAACTATCCCCATACGAATTATTAAATAATTGATGATGAATAATCGAAACCGGTCCAATTTTATGATTCAATTAATAAGTTAACAGAAATAGCATAAAAAGTATATTATTTACTTAAGATTTATCAAGAATTTACATTACATTCCACTAAATTACTTTTCATTCGGAAAAAAATGGTTTCTTTGGGAAAGGCTCAACGCGGTTAAAGACGCAGGGCGCAGCTAGTAAATAATCCAGGGGACAAGAATGAATTGATCCAGTACATAAATTTACAAAAATACCAAGTTATAAATTTTAAAATTACAGTGTCTCAAAACCAACCTTATAAAGGACGTGCACATAACAAATTATGCACTCTGTTAAAACAACTTAAAAAAATGCGCGTAATATTTACTTTGCGAAAAGTGTGTATAAATTATCTTTAAAATATAATTTGCTATGTAAAAACGACTTAACATCATGCGAGTAGGGTTGATGTTGCAAAAATCTATGTTTATGTTCAATCCCGGCTTGAGAATGACAGGACAATATGAAATCGCATATCTTGTATTTTTGTAAATCAATGATTAGGTACCAAATAGTTTCAATAAGTACATAGAGCTATTTTCTTCTAAATCTTTTCCAAAGACATACACATAATGGTTAAGCACACGAGTTGCGTTCCTTTCATAGTCTCTTGAAATGGGTCTCCTAGCTTCTCTAGGTCTTGAGAAGTAATATAACATTAGTTTGAAACTCAAATGGAATTGTTCAATTGTCTGTATTTACGATACATTGATTTGTGTATATCCCTGGACTAACACAATAATGCCGAGAGGCAAGTGAGTTAGTTTGTTTGTTTGAAAGCGCTAATCTCTGGAACTACAGATTGGATTTGAGAAATTCGTTTTGTGTATGCGAGCTTCACTCGCGAAGGTTATAGGCTATATGCCATAAGCGCTTTCCATTAGAATATAATGTAACAAACAATATGGGCTCAGTCATGAAATTAGTTAGTAGCTTTTTATCGTATAATTTTATAATTCGTATAATTTCTACAGACGCAGTGATATGGATAAACGTTTATTAGGACATTTCAAATAATGGAAATAGTTGAAGGTAAATTTCAGATGTAAAGTAGACTTTACATTTTTATGTATCTTTCGACGAGGGGCATTGTGTAATGCATTTCCTTTCTACTTTCGCCACCGTCGCATTGGTGCAAAAAAATTGAATTCTGCTCTATATTTTGCGTAAAAATATACTGGAGACATACTGAATACACCGCAAAGATAATCCGATTTTTTATTAGAAACTAAACCATAGGGTTCCGACCCTTGACAAAAAAAAAAAGAAAATGTGAAAATGGAAAACCTTTTGAGTGGCGCACATGTCAAGACCAAGTCCGGGCCACTCGCTTCGACACTTCGGCTCCTAGCCACTTGGCTTTGTAACAAAGCAAAAAGCGTCCTTTTGAATGTACAACACATGTAACACAGCAATAACAGTAGCGTAACTACATAGTGTTTTCAGTTTGCGCTATTAAAGGCGCGGCAGTGGTTTTAAGTCACTGAGTGTAGTGTTCTTCCTATTTATAATATGGACAATATATCCTACGCGAATTTGGGCTACAGTGGCTTGTTGTTGCTCTCCGACAGGGAGGTATGAATTCCTTAGTTTAGACTGTTTGTTATTTAAAATTGAAAAATTCCTGAACCAACCCGGGAATTGCAGTCTGTACATCACGGCCTGTACCTCAACACGTTTAACACGAAACCACGAGGTAGTCTCATATTTATAGGTCCTTTTTGTATCAGTGTTGAATATTTCTTACAATAATTGCCAAAACTGCTTATTAATATTGCTATCTTTGACGTGTAGTTCTTATTCTATATTTAGTTCTATATTTAAATAATATAGATCCTACGGATGTCGATAAAAATGGAATAAATCATAGATTTAGAAAAATATCAAGATATGCCGTAAATTTTGTAACAACTTTAAGATTGTATTAACTTAACACACAAATATAAAGCAAAAAGTTTTTTCGAAGTTCCAATGGCTGCAATACAGCTTTTTAAAAATTGAAGCCATTTATCAATAGAAACACGCATTCTTTCCATGGGGAAATCCTTCACTGCCAATTGTGTGGATTGTTTTAGGGACTCCAAATTATCATGGCGTTTAGAGCAAGCTGTACTCTCTAAAACTGACCACAAATCATAATCTAGCTGATTAATATAGGGAATAGATGAAGGGCTTCGGCTCTTATGAAGTCCGAGGCGGTCGCTTTCAACCGAGACTGCATGGACCGATCTTTATGACCCGGCGCCGAATTCTGCTGGAAGGACCATACTTGGTTATTGTACATGGTGTTACTGATGCGCTTAACTCCCTTCTCAAGAATAATATCTTGATACACTTGTGCAGGTGTTTTGATAGCTTTTTCACAAAAGTCACTCCTTTTTAGCAACATCCCACCAAGCCATCACTGAAGTCGGACCATGCCCACGTTGCATTCTGTCGACTGATTGTGCGGCTTCCTTAAAACTTACTTGCATAAATACAGTAATTTTGATAGTTAAAATGTTGCTCAGTTGTAAAATAAATCTCATCCGTGAACAATTTTTTTGTGACCACCCTTTGCGTAGGAGTTGTTTCGATTTTACCTCACTATTCGTCTCCAATTTATGAGTTAAGAAATGACCAGTGCATCTCTAATAGGCCGCAAAGCCTAAATTATCTCTTCAAAACACGACATGGTTATGGGTGCCCTCCTCATTTCCCGGGATAAAATCTTCTGCTATCGGACAGAATTTCCTCGAAGTATTTCCCTCACTGCTTTGACCACCTTTTTCGTACGAACTCCACGTGCACCGGATACCTAATATCCCGGTACACAGGTATTTGAGTAATGCCAAGTGTATTGGAAATTGGAGTCTAAAAATTGCATTTGGCACTTACTTACTTTGTGTAATGCAATTACAGTGATTCTGTTATATTTAGCAGATTCATTTTAATGTTGTAAAACATTGTACAATGTATTGGTGCCAAAACGAGCAAACGCAATGAACAATCGTATAAAAAATGCCATATTCCAAATTCAAATGTAATATTTCTTATTTTTATTGTAACAGTATTTATGACCAGATTAAGTACAGTGAGCGTCTCAAAACCATCCATAGGAAAGGTGTGATATCCGTTTGTAAAAACAACTTAAACACATACATGCAAATTTAACATTTCAACGAAATATGCCTAACACATGCACATCGCTTAAATAGAATCTGCGTGGCGACCGGCTGGCTTAGTTGGTAACGTGGCGGTTATTCCGCGTGTTACGCCAGAGGTCGCGGGTTCGATTCCGCCTAGGTCATGGATGTTTATATATTTATTATATGTATTACTATAATAAAAACCTTAACTATATAAAATATCTTAAATTTATAAAAAAAAATATGTTTCCGTTGTCTAGTACATATAACACAAGTCCCCACCATGGTTCAAACCTTGTCGTGGCGGTGGTGCTTAGTAGTCTGGGGTGAACCCAGGCGAAGCCAATTGAGCCGAGGGGGATCTTTGCACCCCTCTTATAAGAAGAAGGGGTTTAAAGATCAGGAGGAGGTATCGCTCTCGGTACCCCTCTGATAAGAATAGGGGACCTATGAGCAACAGGAGGTGGCGCTTTTGCGCACGGGGCAAGGGGTGAAGATAGGAACTTGACCCCATTGCACTCTCCCAAAGTCGGTGGGGTCGTCCTGTAGTGCTGGGCAACCCCATCTGTGGAGGTGGAGTTGGTCCCTTAGGGGTCAAGGTGCCCTGATGATTGTTGGTCCGGGGCATGTCACCAAGGGCGGCACTGATGGCACTCGCGGTGGTTTTTGTGGGTATTCGGCAATATAATGTACCGCGAGCTCCAAGCAATACTGGACCCTACCCATGGCCGGTGAAGGCGCGTAAATGCGTTTCCCCGTGTCAGCAAAAAAAAAAGTGCTAGGCTAACCTGGTGTGATGATTGTCCTAGATATTATTATTATTATTGTAATAAACGATAACGAGAAGTGATACACGTGAGGTTGACGTTGCAAAAAATATATATTTGTGTCACGGATGCTATACACTGATAGTTGAATATGAAATCTCATATTCTGTAATTTCGTAAATCATTGGTTGAAATACACACCCGTATTTTCCAAAAGATGGCAACGGGCTTTTATATTGTATTCATATTTCAAGGACTCTTTGTGCCAAATGGTATTTATTATCTTTATCAAGAAGTTAAGCATGGCGTTCACTGTGTGAACATAACTCTTAATATTTTGGATTTTGCATAATTTTGTTTACCGCTAAACTGTTTTGGTATGAAATTTAAACTTTGCCATAAGTATCATGTAATTGTAAAGAAGCGTATATACTGAAATGTAGATTAAATGTGCATGTAAACAAATCTTATATATATATAGCAATATCGGTACATTCAAACAATGAAAATTTAAGGGTTTCAAAGGCTCATGTCATGCTCTTTTTAGACGTCGTCGTCTAGTGAAATAATCGAATGAACCGCAATAAAATCGGTAAAAGTAATTATATTATAATGCGTAACATTCACGTAATCTTAAGACTACATGTACCTTATACTCAATTTCCGCGCCGTGTCCTACGTACCTACACCTACCTCACCATTGCGCTATGGTATAAATGCTACGCCGTAATCCTCTTATATGAAGAGGGGCTAAAGAGCAGCAGGAGGCGAAGTTTTGGCGCACGGGGCAAGGCAATTGGCCTCGGCCTATGGGAACCTTACACTGTCCCACAGTTTGTGGGGTTGACATGTTGTGCGGGACCACCCTTCTGTTGAGGAGGTGTCGGTCCGTTCGGGGACTGACTAGCCATCGAGGCACCTCACCAAAGGCGGTACTGATGGCACTGGTGGTTTTTGTGGGTATTCGTCACTGTAATGCGTCGCGAGCCCCACTCGCCACTGGACCTTACCCAGGGCCGGGGAAGGCGAGTGAATGCTTTTCTCCGCATTAAAAAAAGATTAAAACATTGATACCTTGATGTATCAGATGATATGCGTAGCACTTAACATCGCTTACCTTAGCTGGCATTATAGTCTGTATATTTGTCACGATCATTTCAGTTAAATATAAAAGTTTCACATGCACCGTGGTTTCATACCACAACCTTAGTTTGAAGGTAACTCACCTGTAGCGCGCTGGAGATCGGCATCTGATCTTTGAGCCAGGAGAAGTACACGGGCATGTCGCCTGAGGTGACCGTGCACGTGATCTGGGCGCGATCGCTAGAGCGCAGGCCGGGCGGGAAGACGATCGGCGACAGCACCGGAGGGGATACGACGTTTATTTGAACCTACCACAAGAATAAAAAATCACTTACACTTAATTGTCAAAGAGTGTATTTCCATACTTTACTATATTTAACAATGCTCAATTTAATGTATTATTATGTAAACAGTAGTGAATAGCATAATCATAATGTATTTTTCTAAATTATCTTCTGACACCTATTAAGACAAGCTAAGTTTCAACAATTTGTAAGCTTAGTTTCTAAGATTCTCACTGATTATATGACTGATAATTAATGTTTACCTCTCGACGCGCCAGCTCTCCACCCGGCGTCAATACGGAGCAGGTCCAGCTGCCCTTGTCGCGGCTCTTGTCCACGTTCACGATGGTCAGCTGCCCGTCGCGTTGCTGGTAGCGAGGGTCCGACCCCGCGCCCCCCTCCCACTTCACTGACCTACAAAGTATATGTAACATTATATAACAAGGCAAAGTAAATTAGGAAGCTCATTTTAAGAGGCAACTCATTATCTTCATCAGTGAGAAAGGGTTGTAAAAAAGTCAAAAGGTGAAAGAGAGATTAGAGAGAGAGAGAGAGAGAGAGAGAGAGGACGATCCGTTTATGAATTATCGGTATCGGTTTTATTTCCAATTTCCTTAAAATTTGTCGTGTATATAGGACGAATGAAAACAGGGCATTATATAATGTAGGCGTGAAATGATGCATCTTTGTTTTTCAAGCAAGTGTATGCGTGGCCTAAAGAGGATTGAGAGAGAGAGAAGCATTTGCTTGACTCGTGCCTGTCTACGTCTAGGGATGTGGGCAGTTGCTTGATATAAACGCTCATTCTTTTGTTCAATATCCCAATACAATAAAAACATTAAATTGTAAATTAAATTTGTAGCACCTCTTTTTTTAATAAACAGTAAGTATCTACCGGTATTACACCGGCACAAAATACTAAACGCTTTTTAGTGTTTATGGCCAGTCACATGGGATATTACAAAACACAAAACCTTTGTACTTACTCGATAGGAAAGCCATAATACGGACACCAGATATTCACTTCTGTTCCAGCTACTGCTTTCACTGGGTTCATAGCTCTTATATAGGGCGGACCTAATAAAAAAAAAATAGTTTTTTTTTCAATCGTATAAAACCGCTAATAGTTTTTATAGTACATTGAACACAAATAAAATATTTAAAATATATTACACATATACCCTTCACTTTTACATCTATAGAATAGGGATTAAATTGTATTTCTTCAATTCATAACTTTCATAGAACATTTCATAAATAGTGTAAAATATTTACTTATAGAACAATAACGTTAATCAAGGCTCGTGATAAACTCTTAAGACTTGTATTGAGGAGTAAATAATTTGGAGCCGCTCGGAAAAACTTACGATATGCTTAGTAAAGTTAATCTCTTCTCAGTCGGCTCTTAATTGAAAAGCCTTGTCTAACTTTTTTTATTAATACACATAAAGTAGAAACCTATTAGCTTTGACAAAACATTAAATCTAAGCCATGTGTAGGCACAAAGTTATAGGCTGTAAAATTAATCTCTTTTTTTATATTTATACCACAATGTTCAGCGCGTGTGAAAAAGACATGATGATTGTGGATACAATAGACAGGCTCCAAATTAATAGTTATTGTAAAAGTTTAAATTGAACTGATATAAATCTGTTTTCATTTACACACTGGTTACATTAAACCATGTCTAAATACTAAAATGAGTCACCGTAAACATTAAGTCTGGCAGCATGAGCGACCAGGCCGTGGCCGTTGAAAGCTCGACACTCGTAACGGCCGCCATGTTCGACTCGGGCGCTGCTCAGCGACAGTGTCGACAGTATGTAGCTGCTGCTGGATCCTATGCCCGAGGCGCCCGTATCACGTCCCTCCGATATTATAGCGCTGCAATAAATGCAAGACTAAGTAAAGGTTACATACAAAATTTCAATCGTGACTAGACGGTTATCAAATTTAGCATCTAAATTCAAAAATCGAATTCTTGCTAGATTAATTGATGAGTAGCTACTTCAAATGGTATCTAACTCATGTGTATCTATCATTGCAATATAATTATTTTAAATAAAAAAGACTATACCGAATGACAATTTCCTTCATTCAGAGCGTTGGGACATATTTTGTTTTAAATGTTATATCATGATTATCATTTTCATATGGTCATAAATAATTGATTTACAAAAAATCAAATATTCAAGACTTTATACTGAAGTATCATTGTAAATCATCCATGATTGTACATAAACATGTTCTTCCGCAAAGTCAACGCATGATTTTAAGTCGTTTTTACAGCAGATTATATTTGAAAGAAGTGCATAATTTAATTTTCCTTGCAAAGTCAACCTTACGTGCATGATAGAAAGTTGCTTTTACAAAGTGCATAATTTGATATGTGCATATCTTTTATACTGCTTTGCATTTGACACGTTGACTGTGTATTTTGGTATTTTTCTAAATCAATGTTAAAACAATTATCTTTTAACTGAATCAAAACATTTATATAAAATTTAATATTTCATTACAATAGAACTACTTTTACGGATTCTATCGCGGTTTATTTAGATATTTAACTGGACCGAAGTTTCAGAAGCTTAATAGCAACTATGGTCACGGGTGGACTAGATTAATATTTCAGTAGGTACTGCATGAAAATTGTGCATACTTTATGATTTATATGTGATTTATTAATGGACAAGATTAATATGAACTTCCTGTTTGTATTAGAAACGCCATTTCTAAAAATAAGAATATACGAAAGTGTTACTGATCCCGGAAATGAACTCTTTAGAACTACTTCTCGGTAATAACAAAAAGAACAACGGTTGGGAAACGTTGGCGTGACATATTTCACGGGACTTTCTAAGATATTTCGCGTATGTGAATAGACATAATACTCAAGTAGTGTACGAACGACGCTGATATTTAATAAGTGATGTCATTGTTTTAAGTATAGGTATTGCTGACTTAATCTTATAAAGATTAAAAAAATAAGCATAGGTATGAATAATATAAAGCTGATGATTGTTTTTTTGAACGCGCTAACCTCAGGAGCAATCCAATTTGAAAATAATATCAGTGTTAGATATCCTTACCTATCGAGAAAGGCGATAGACTATATACTATCGTGATATATCCCTAAGGAGGGAAGAACTCGCTTCCTTCGCTTCTTTTGATTGTGGCGTGATATTATATAACCTATAATCTGCTACACTGAAGCTAAATACTGTGCTATTGAAGACGTGGAGGACATTTTTTTTTATATAGCATAGTTGGCAAAAAAACAGGTGGAATCTTTTAACCACTACTGAAGCCCATGGATCACTGTATTAATGATGGCAGTACCAGCTGCTACCAGAAATTAATGATGGCAGTACCAGCTGCTACCAGAAATTAATGATGGCAGTACCAGCTGCTACCAGAAATTAATGATGGCAGTACCAGCTGCTACCAGAAATTCGTGATTTCATACATAACCGATGCGGGATACCCATCTGTTATTAGTGACAACAAAGCAAATGTTTCCTTGGTAAATGGGCTGTGTAACACTGAAAGAATTTAGCAAGCCGGACCAGTTGTTCCTAGGAATAGCGTATTTAAACAAGAAAATGTTAGATACCCGAAATATCGAGATAGGCATCACGCTACAGCCGAAAGGAGCGATGTAGGTACAAGTAATGGGCGAGTGAAACCGAGAGATACTACTAGTTTGTAGCTGAAACGATAATCATTGTATGTATAAAGTATTGTCTTTGTCGAAGAGATACAACAACTAGATCTCTATGACAATGAAATCATGGAAAGTTTTGATGTACAGTCCCTATTTACATGCTTACCACTGGAGGAAGTATAACAATAATAACAAGAAAGCTAAAGGATAATAACCTACCACAGGAATATGCTCAGCTATGGAACACATCTGGCTATATGATGTGGAATCATCAATTCTACAAGCAAATAGACGGAGTTGCGATGGGTTTGCAAGTTTCCCCTGTAGTCGCAGATATCTTTATGGACGTATTTGAGTAAGCTACTATTTGAACTTCACCAATAATGCCAAGGTCCTATAAGAGGTATGTTTATGGTACTTTCACAACTTTACCTAAATGTAAAGTAATCATATTCCTTAACCATCTAAACAGTATAAACTCCAAAATTTAATTTACAATGGAGTTAGAGACAAATCATTCTTTAGCTTTCTTAGATGTTTTGATCACACGCATTCCCAACACCTTCGAACATGCTGTTTATAGAAAACATACCCATACAGATAGGTGTCTATATGGCGATTGTAATCACCATCCAACACAGTTGTCTACCGCGGGTAAATCTTTGTCTCAGAGAGCACGAGGCATCTGTGACAAGCAACACCTGGATACCGAACTTTAACATGTCAAGCAAGTTTTGCGAGACAACAAGCTTCGGGTTCCCCGACTACTCTACAGAAGCAGAGTGAAACCAGCCACCGTCGAGCGCTTACCTGCAATATTACCATATTCAAAAAGAGGCCACTGACAAAAATAGCTTAATTCTCAAGTGAGCTTCAGTAAAAATTTATTTTAAGCCACCAAAGAAGGTTAGTCAATTCTTACCATCAATGAACTGTTATATAGGGCAAGATCTATAGAAACTCGCGTTAATGAACGTATAGCTGATATGAAGAACCGACGCGTTACAAAATCAGCGGTCCGTGAGCATGTTCAAGTTGGCCCCTGCCATTACATAAATAAGAGCAATTCCCCACTAGATAACACCTTCCTTCCAAGGATCATTAGCGAGGTTATTGAAATAAAAAAAAATTCAAATTTTAATAGAGAAAATGGCTAGGTGGCCATCTTGATAAATATAATCAAATCGAAAACTAAACATAACAACCTCAAGATAGCAAGATATAGTAAGTACTGTTTGCGTAGATCGGAGGAACTAAATAATTATAATTCATCATGTACTTTTAATAACTTGTAACATCAAGACCTTTTTTTTTGTTGACGCGGGGACACGCATTTACGCGCCTTCGCTGGACCTGGGTAAATTGGATCAAATAAAGTTTGTTTCTCAATGACTGTAAATGGAAAAATAAAATAATGTTATTAAACTGCATCCCGCGGTTTCACTGGAAAAAGTAACAGGTTTCTAAGTTAAAGAATGAACCGTGACCATGGTTGCTGTAAAGTTAAAACGTCAGGCTAGTTAAATAATTAAATAAACCAGGATAAAATCCGTAGAAGTAGTTTTATTGTACATTCACAAATATAGTTTGATTCAGATAAAATCGTAAATAAAGTGCTACACATATTTTATGATTGGAGGACCTTTATTGAATTAGGGTCAGAGTAAACATATATTTTAAACGTACAAATTAGGAAAGCATTGACTTTTGGCTCATTTTCTGCACGTGACGGACCTCTCTATAAACTCTATCTCAGCCCTACGTCATCTGAACTCTAACACGTGACTGCCCATTGTGCCCACTGCCACGTCAATGATCGTATCCTTAGCATATCAATAAATACTCAAAAAAGAGTCAATAATTTCCCAATATATTTATAGGGAGAAAAACAAGCAGTCTTTTGATGACTACCAACACCCATAAACATCTGTACAATTTCTATGTCTTCCTTTTTTTGTCTCAAACCGCACGAAACGTCTACTTTATCTAAATCGCTGTATTTCATTATGGCAAGCCATTTTCAAAATCAGGGCTGGTTTATTTTTGGCGGGCCAACTGTCAGCCTCATTGAATACGGCTGAGTGCAATTGCGCCAGAGAAAGTTCGGCGTTATGCCATATTCAATAAAGCCTATCCTTATTGAAATAAAAACTATAATGGCGCCGATTGTGGAATACAAATAAATAAGAAACTATGCCCAGATAGGTGCGAAAATTGAGGCAGGAGCGTAGCTCCTGGCTAAGGCTTTCTGGTTAGGTTATTTTTTTATTTGTACTCAAAACACTTGGCCATTTATACTTATATCCATCACTACCACCGCCTAAAATCAAGACATTTAATGAGAAGAACTTGTCGCAATGTCAATCTGGCTAATCGTTCGCCAGCCACAACACAAAACGGCGCTGTTTTTGAAAATGGTAATATTGTCGGGCGATTTGTACAAAATAATTATGACATATATCAAACGTGCAGTATTCGCTGAGTCACGGAAAGTTCATCACTATGGGGTGCTAGTGTGAGCACACTGATGTGTTCATCCGTCCACTATTGGACTCTCTGTCCATAAACGCCTATACGGTATGGGGATCGAGGGTCGTACCGCCCTCCCGTCTCCGGACATGTCTATACATGAGGTGAAAAGCCGTGACACCTTGATTCGCTCGAGGTCCCATTGTGATCGCCATCACAATATAATTGACGTCGCCGGGAAGCAGACTATAGAAGAAGCTGATATGGGAGGCCCTTAAACCATTATTTGTCATTATAGTAGGCAAAATAGTTAAGCCCGGCCGCATACACATATTTTCCAATATAAAATTAGCATTCATGTATCCAAATACTGAAAACATATTCGGAAATGATATCTGCATGACCGTGACATCAGGACATCTGTCATTTCAGACCACCCGTGACTATGGTTGCAGTAAAGCTCCTAAAACGTTGGACTGGTAAAATAGTTAAATAAATCGCGATAAAAACCGTAAAAGTATTATTGTAATCTGTATGAGGTCAACTTAAACAGTCAAAATATACACATATTTTTCGTGGGATGGGCAACGTTTTTCGCGGGTCCAGACTATACCGACTTTTCAACTGTGGACGAAGTCATAAATTTAAAATGTCAGTACTGTTGGTCTGGCTGAATGTACCTTGTCACGTCACAGCACGCTTACCATCACAACGAGGTAGACTACAACTCACCCGTGATGCGTGGGTATGGTCTGTCCATCTAAAGTCCACCTGAACCTGGGCGGCGGTTCGCCGACCACGGAGCACTTGAGCGCCACCTGGGCGCCCGGCTGCACCGCTTGCTCAATGAAAGTATACACTAGCTCCGGCCTAGAATCTGAATTGAATTATGAATAACGTTTAGAAATAAAAGTCGATACGAGAGCGGGAAATATGAGGAAATTCTTACCGGAGTTACGTTTGAGTCGGTCTCGTTTGAGTGTAGCCGCGCCCCTTTGCGGCGCTAACGAGCCTGCATCTGGAAACACGCACGTACATTGATTCCTCTTTTTTTGCTGTTATTTTTGTCACTGGGAACTTGCGCAAAAGAAACATTTTTACTTCAACCTGTAGGTGCATGATATAATTTCTTTCACAACATGTTGTTCTTATCAAACAATAGCTTTCCGCTCGCGGCTTGGAGCGCTTCATTTAAAATATTACGGTACGTTAACATCGGTTACGTAGGTTTTGTTCGTATCGTTTCGTTTCGTGGGTGTTGTGGGTATTCGGTACTATCATGTGCCGCGAGTCCCACACACCACTGGAACCCACCCAGGGCCGGCGAAGGCGCGTAAAAGCGTTTCCCCGCGTCAACAAAAAAAGAAAAAAATAAGGTATATGTCGTATGTGCACCTTTGGAGCCGCCTCTGTCTCTATACCAAAAGTTGTCAATATCTTTTAGGCTTATTGTTGTGTCCCTCTAATGGATTTTATCGCGTTTCTTCAGATTTTCTTATGGAATCAGACTGAATCACCGTCATGAACGAATATGCCAAAATCCTTTTCATGTTCATGACGGTGAATCTTTCTCATCCCACAAGAAAATCTAAAAAAACGCGATAAAATCCGTTAGAGGGAGACACAACAATGAATAACATTCGCGTAAATATACGAAAACAATATCTTTTAGGCTTGTCTAAAATTCTTCCCCTAGATTCACTTTGATTCACTTGCACATTTACATTAGTTACAGTATCTATAAAAGCATGAAAGCTAAAACTGGTGTATCACAATTATTAATAAATATTGTCAATCTGTTTATCTCAATTGTGTTTATTACAGTAAAATTACTAAAACGTAGGTGAGAGGTAGTGCCATGCTGCATTCCAGCTGGATGAGGTGGAACGACCAGAATGGTAAATCTCGCTCCCGTCATTATGCCGCCGCAAAATAGCAGCTATGCTGTCGCGTTTTGTACGGTTACTCGTTTGAGTTGTGAGTTTCCCAGTAATGGGCCGGTGGAACAAAGATTGGACTGGGTTGTTTTTTGATTGTGCGGTGATCTATGGGCGTTGGTAGTAACAAAATGATTCCGATTCCTCGTTGCCACCCTTAAACTATAAAGAAACAAAATTATAGAGTAAAAAGTTTTCCAAACGCGGTTGCGTTTGTTTTGGTGTATGGTCTTGTTTTGTATGTAAAGTGGTTACTTTACATACAAACTTGTAAGTTATTAACAGCTCATTACAGGTGGACAAACGAGTTGCTGTTTTAAGCTTCTGAAACGTCGGGCTAGTCAAATAATTAAATAAACCGCGATAGAATCTGTAAAAGTAGTTTTATTGTTATGTTAACATTCGCGTAAACTTAAGACATCAATATTATTGTTAGCTTCTTTGCAACACAATCCATAGGACAATGGTTTTTTGTTTTTTTTTTCGGAGGGACCTAATACTGGTTGGCGGCGCAAATCCAGCCTCAACAGTTCGACTGACTACGAAGACTTTTTTGTCTTCAGGTTTAGGGAGACGGTAGGGGGACAGACCCCCCTCTTTTCCCGCAGATGGGAAGAGATGAACCGGGTTGATTGTGGGCGTACCCTATAGTGATTATTTTTGGGACCGAAAAGGGGGAAGCGGTCCCCCTCCCCACTCTAGTGGGACGGCGCGCGCACGATGCTGTTTAAGTTGCGGTGTCGTGGACAAGGATAATTGAGCTCGTTTAGTGTTTGGCTTATCTGAGGAGGCTTCCTCTGACGGTGGGGGTCGATTTGCGCTACAAATCGGCAAAAGCCGTAGTCTTAATTTATTTATTATTAGAGCTCTCTAAAGTCGCGTTATTTTATTACTATCAATGTAAGCTCTCGACTTACGGATTCGAACCCGGGCTCGTTTCCGTAAGTGGTGTGTGAGTTTGACATTCTGTCAGTCATACGTTATAACTGTGTCACTATATGTAAGATTTCATCGCTCGTCCGGTACGAGCGGTGTATATCGTATTGGTTCTAGCACGAAAAATGCATTTACGCATCATCTAGCCGACCCGAGGGGGCCTGAAGAGTGCGTCGGGCTCAGGTGGTGAAGCGATAGCTACTACTGACTAAAAACTGCTATCCGTTAGTTGGCCCTATTGTCATTTTACTGCGGGAGCGTGTCTTGGTGTGTCTTTGCTTGTGTTCTTGGACGGACTTTGCTCGGGTCGGGTCGTATTCCGACGTTTGAACGATTAATTTATTTTTGTGAATAAGGGCACGATCAAAGAACTTTTGAGACAGCTCTTTGAAATGTCCTTTTATCGAGGTCAGTTGGAAATCACAATGTAAGTCGATGTTTCGGAAATACCACGGGCATCCAGTAGCCATGCGTAAGAATCTATTTTGCATTTTCTGCAAACGCTCTATTAGGGTAGGGGATATGTGCGAGAATGCTGCACTGCAATACGACAAGATCGGTCGAATGCATGTAACATACAAAGTGAGCTTATGTCTATACGCCATTTTGCTCTTTTTGTTTATGAGAGGATAAAGTTTGAAAAGGACATATCGTGCCTTTTTCAGACCGTTATCTATGTGATTCTTGAAGCTCATCGACCTATCGAGAGTCACTCCCAAGTATTTCACCGGCTCTGCTCTAGGTATCTCGTTACCGTAGAGCAGGATAGGA
>JAFELO010000998.1:393753-407473 GCA_017140195.1 Eumaeus atala
ATGATCTTTTTCTTAATTTTAGTATTACTATTAAATCGATTATCTACTATTTTTATTAAAACGGGTCTGTGGTCCTAGTTAAGCTCGTGTAACGTTTCAGCCGTCTTTATGACGAGTGAAATGTTTTTAACCAGTGCTATATCGATTATACTAGGTGCACGTATATACCCATTATCGTTCGGAGAGTAATGGGTCGGGATGTACGGAGCGTTGATGATGATGTTACGATCATCGACATATTTTCTAAGGACAGTCCCGCGACTGTTACTGTATCTATTGCCCCAGGTCAGGTGTTGGGCGTTGAGGTCCCCAGCTAAGATTATTGGGTCGTCTGCGTTTAAATTTTCAAATATAGCGTTGAGATCGATCTGACTGATATGCAGAGACTATGGTGATGGGCTGATGGCCCGCCATGCATAGCTTGCATAGGAATACTTCTAGATTTTCTAGAGGGGGCGGGTCGAGAGGGATACATTGAAGGGGCCTCTTGTAATAGATGACTGCACCCCCACAGCGGAAACGGGTCCTGTCGTTTCGCACAATATTATAATTGCAAATACGCGGGTTTGAGTGGCTAGGTTTTAGAAACGTTTCCTGCACTAGAAGGATGTCTACTTTATGTTTCGGGAGGAAATCCCGCAACTCATGGATGTTAAATCTAAGGCCGTTTGCGTTAAACGACACTAGTCTTAATGAGTTTAGGACAATGGTAAGTAGAGAGAACTATTTAGGTTTTGACGTGTCACAGTCAGAATGCCCCCCCCCCCTTTCCACCTCCAACCCACTAGATGAAAACCAGAGTGAAACATTTTGAAAACTATTCCAATTCCAAAAGTTTCTTTTGACAAAGTAAACTGACACGAAATGTCCTCTACAACTATAGCACGTCTATGTTTTAAACTCGCGGTTGAACTATTGTAAAGCTACGTGCTTGTACGTAACGTTTAACATATCTATCCATATGTACATACTGTGAAGAGCACTACATTACTTTTTAAAGTCGGTCAAGTGCGAGTCGGAATTAACTCACCGAGGTTTCAGTAGCAAGTGAAACCGTTAAAAACATACAATCCTCGTTACATTGCATCTTTTCAAAGGTCCATCCGTCTTTCCCTCCAGCCCAGAATATTACATCAAATACACCTGCAACGTCTTAAAGACCTACACACATAATTTATTAATTAATACGAGGGTGGATCTAAAAGTTCGTGGCCTAACCTACATGGAGCTATGACATGTTTTTAAATCTACCGTCGTTTGTTAGTATGTGTCATATTGATTTATTGTGCGCAGTTTCATTCCGATACTGCACAATATAAATTTTCTGTGATTATTTGTTTGAAGAAATCAGACGCAATTTTCAATAATGGAAAAAATTGAACACCGTGCAGTCGTTAAGTACCTCAATAAAAAAGGCCTATCACCAAAACACATCCATCAAGATATTGTGAGCACTTTGGGGGAGTCTGCTCCACCGCATTCCAGTGTCAAGAAGTGGGAAGCTGAGTTTAAGCGCGGTCGTGAGAGCATTAAAGATGATCCTAGGAGTGGAAGGCCTACATCCTCTACCACGAAAGAAAACATCGATAAAATTTGTGATCTCGTACTGGGTGATCGACGTTTGACCATTGGTAAGATAGCTGAGATAACAAACATTAGTTATGGCCTGGTGCAACACATAATAACGGAAGAGTTGGGGTTCCATAAGGTTTCTGCTCGCTGGGTCCCGAGGTTGCTTTCAGCTGAACAAATACGAGTTCGATACACAATTTCGCGAGACTGTTTGGAACTTTTTGAGACTGATCCCGAGGACTTTTTGTCTAGATTTGTTACCATAGATGAAAGCTGGGTTCATCACCGTACTCCTGATGCAAAGCAACAATCTAAACGTTTTGTCGACTAACAAAGTCATGGCTTCGGTTTTTTGGGATGCGAAGGGCATTATTTTTGTAAATTATTTACCGAAAAGTCAAACAATAAATTCTAGTTATTATTGTAAACTTTTACGATGACTCCGTGAAGAAATAGAAGAAAAAAGGCCGGAAATGTTGCGTAAGAAAGTTTTGTTTCATCAAGACAATGCACGAGTTCACAATTCGGTTGAAACAATGTCTGTAATCCATGATTGTTGCTACGAATTGCTGCCCCACCCACCTTATTCGCCGGAGTTAACCCCCTCGGATTATCATTCATTTCCAAAATTTTAAAAAACATATGGGTGGCTCGAAATTTTCGACCAAAGATGAGGTGATAGTCGCAGTAAACGATTATTTCGCCAACCTTCCGGAATCTTTTTTTTCGAGGGGATAAACAAGTTGCAGGTCAGGCGGAAGAAGTGTGTTGAACTAGATGGAGACTATGTCGAAAAATAAAAATAAATTTAGATCCACTTTTCTTTCATTTTCTTGGTCGGGCTTAGAACTTTTAGATCCACCCTCGTACTATATTCAAAATTTACATATTCTCGATTTTGCTCCTATATTTGTCCTATATTCGCTTAAAGGTCGACGGCAAGTACCCTACAGATTTTAGTTTCCGCACGACCCTATGAGTTGGGCACACAACGGCATGTAGCTTTTAATTTCACATCAAAAAAGATTACCGATAGATGAGATCAGCGCCGATTGTTTATCGGCGGCTATCGACGAGACCAGCGCCGATTGTTTATTGGCGGCTATCGATGAGACCAACGCCGATTGTTTATCGGCGGCTATCGTCTTCACAATCATGGCGGCAATGACTGGCATACGCAGATGTCTATGTATGCACAACTTTGCAGATAGAAGCAGTAAAAAATGTAAGAAGTAACATCGTTTATAAAAATGTATAATTGGCAATATACAACTGGGTCCTTACTTAATTTCATATGAAACTGGCGTTTTTCATACTGGCCACTTCGATCACGAATTTCTCCTCTTTGGTGAGGAATTACAAATTTCAATTTACTATAGCTATGTACTCATGTATTTGTGCTTTGATATCCGTCATTCATTTGTTTTCGCCGTTGCACTAGTGCTGCGGAAACGACTCGAAGGGTTAATTATGTGTATGGCGGTCGTGTTGTGAAAGAAAACAAAGTTCGTGTTTGGTTCCAACGCTTTCGTTCTAGAGATTTCGACCTGCAGAACAAGCCCTGTGGACGGCCTGAAACCCAAGTTGATAATTAAGAGTTGCAGGCTATTGTGGAAGCGGATCCATCGCAAACTAGGTCCGAGTTATCTGTAAACTGCGATGTTAGCGATAAAACTGTTTTAATTCGTAAAAATTCGTTAAAACGTCACGTGACGGGCAGTTCCCAATACCATTAAATAAAAATCATGTACGGAACAGATTCAAAGTTTAACCTCAGTTAGAAAAAAGTCATCGTGGTCGAGCAGTGAATTATAAATATACAATCGATACAGGTTCAAACCTACGAGCAACCTTTTTTTCTCTTTTTTCAAGTATACAATATTTTTATATTTTATGTTGTATAAAACGGTGCAGGTTTTGCCGTTCATTTGGTCTAACTCTTAAGGCGTGTGCCATATTAATTCTAAAGCCACATTTGTTGATAGCGATCAATGCTTATCCTATTGATGCAGTTAGTTGTTTGTGCTAAATCTATCCGTAGATATATAGTTTTCGTTGTGTAATTGAGAGAGCCTAGTTTTTAATTATTTTGAAATGCCTTTATTGTAGTACACAATTACACTAATTAGCAAATTGTCGAGTTAAATATTTCGTTCGTTGTTATAACATAAAATCATGCCCTGTAGGGTGTTTTATGGACTGATTGACCGCAACAAATAATTAAATTATATCCTGAGCACCACAGCTGAGTTACCCGCAATTTGTATAAAATCTTTCTAGCGTCCATCTTAGTATATAAATTAGTTAAGCAGTAATACTTAAACTTAATAATAACCGTAATAGCCAGTCAAGAGCTTATTAAATAGTAGTAACGATTACACACATTAAACGTTAATGTTTTGCTTTCATATAATTTCATTTATTTAGTTACCCTTGACATCAGCTCGTTTTATCACGTGCAATGTGTTCACTAATTTTATATACAAATTAACACACGACATGTGGGACATGAAAAGTGTGTATGATTATATCGCAAATTTTAATTTACCCCACCCTCACTATGTGAAATCAGAGAAAAGGAATCAATTCATCATACGTCGAGGCTGTATTTATCTCGCTGAGTACGAAATTTATGAAAGGCCCAAAGCAATAAAATACCTCAAGAGAAAATGAAAGAGCAAATTGCTACGTGTTTGCGCCTCAGCGGTTACATGACAAAATGGGCTTCATTTTGTCCAAACTGAACATATAAACATTATTTCACAAACAATACAATCTTTATATAATTGTACTGACAAGAGTTGTTCATGTTAAAATTATTTGTATATAATGGTCCGGATTGGTAAATAATCGTGTATATAAATGTACGAGACATTTATATACACGATTATTTACCAATCACGATGTTAGTTGCCTTACTCCTCCGAAACGGCTTTACCGATTCCTACCAGATTTTATATGCACTACTGACTTCAGTAGGTATACTACAGCACACCTACTGAATACAGTAGGTCTGAGAATCGGCTATTATCTATTTTCCATACACCCAAATGATAATACCTAGAAATAATTTATATGGCAAAACAACGTTAGCGGGGTCAGCTAATTTATATATAAATATTACACTTTTAAATAATAATAATAAACGAGCCAAAATTAATGTCTGTATAATATGCAGAAACGTAATAAGTTACAGGGTAAAGGAGGGCCTTTACCGTCCGTTATATCCCCTCTTTTATCCCATCTCCCGGCCAACGACTGCTCGCATACATCATGAAACGATGTATCGTTTATGGTGCATGTCAGTACTTGGCATGGTGTACCGTAGCTACCAATTTTAAGGCGGAGTCTTGTGAGCAAGAGCCTAAAAGGTAACCCGGCTACTATACCACGTGTAAAAGTACACTTACTCTGAATAGACCAAGGATACTTTCGTGCTCTATTGCAGCTGTACATCCTACTCTCATGAACGGGCGTGAGCTAATGGAATTGCTATTTTATCTTTCATATCCCAGTTGATTGGCCCATAATGACAATAGGCCACGAAGTGAAAAATTAAACTAACGAAACAGGTTTTCTATTTAGTCAGATGGAAAATATTCTTGTAGATTGTTTTTCTTTTTTCAAAACATGGCAGTACACTGTCCATGTCTCCTGTGATAACAAACAGATAGTCGCTTATCACCGATCAGTCAGCGCACTCGCTGCGAACCCACAAAAATATCGAGTCACAATTTTGAACATTTTTACGGCGCTGAAATATTATATTATACCCGTACGTCATCGCGGGACGTCGAAATTCAATTTCAGAGCACAATAATAGTTTCACCCATAATTGGCACAATTTTCATTGAAGTGCAAATATTTAATGTGAGCTATCTCCATATGTGTTCACTATACCAACCTATTTTATTATAAAGAGGTAAAGTGTTCCTTCCTTACCTCTTTTTGGGTACGTATCAAATAGAAGTTGGTGAGTATGTCTAAGAAAATCGTTGGATCTATTACCAATTATGAAAACTCCTTCGCCGATAGAAAGTTTTTCTTATTAAATCACTCCGGGGTGAGTACAATTTACGTATAAGAAAAGCACGTTCTCGCGATAGAAAAATTAAATTAACTAGGTACTAAAAATAATTTAAAATATACATAAAAACAATAACATAAAAAAATCCTCATGATTTCCTTGCGGTTTCTACCTATAGATAGAGCGATTCCCGAGGAAGGTTTCAGGATATAATTTATTGACGGGTCAAGTCGTGGTGGATAACTAGTGCAACTATAAATTTAATATATGTGTTCTCTGTGTAGATGATATAAACCATTGATTATACACTCATACTGAGATATAAACCTTCACCTGGGTAGTTATGTAATTATAATGCGGGAAAATACGGATCTTGTGAACAATACCTCAAGGAGCGAGCTAGGAATCTGCTACAGCAAGAACATCCTGTGCCAGTGGTTGAAACAAACAATATTGGGATGCCATATTCACAAGGCAGATGTCACACGAAAGGCCACATAGCCCTCGTTTACCTCCTTCCTACTCTTGGGAAGAGCTAATGCCATGGTGTAGAGGAAGTGGTGCCCTGCAAAGTGCATGACACTACATCCTCCTATGGAACGGCATTGGGCCAGCACGACCGGGGAAGTACCTCTCGCCCACTTGATACCGGCGTAAAGTGACAGCGTCGTTGTCGCGTTTTGTGCGGTATGTGTGTAGCCGGTGGCCTATTGGGGTGGGATGATAGGAGGGCAACGCATCTGCGTAACAATCATGCGAACGTCTATGAGCGTCGGTAGTCATGAAAAGGCTGCGATTTCTCTTTTGCCCCCTTATACTATACAAAAAAGGGACGCCTGACGTGCTTCATTCAGCGCTAAGTACCGTAAGGGATTGCGACAAAAAGTAAATATATTTCCGTTGCCTAGTATCTGATATTTTTTATAAACTTATATATATATATATATATATATATACATACACATGACCCATGTGGGATTGGAACCCGCGACCTCTAGTATAACACGCGGACTAACCACCGCGTTACCAACTGAGCCAGTCGGTCGTCAAATAGCTAAATAGCCACAAATGGCACACACAAGCGCTACATAAATAAATAAAACTGCAATGAAGATTTACGGTGTTGTGCTGTGTTTAGAATTTATTGCAGGAGATCATAAGTTGCCTCAGAAGTTTTAATATTTATCATCTGTCTCACATAAGTCTCCTCTCATATTTCTAGACCACTACGTACACTTTATACAGCTTTACGACTGCTCGCCGTCACACTTTACACCTACGAAAACTTCTACTACTTTTAAAATACTTTGAAATTCGCTTTTTAACATTTTATTTTATTAAATTTGAAGTATATATATATATATATATATATATATATTTTGGTTTGTGTTGATATAAAAACTTGACTAGAAAGATCTTCGCAAACATTGGATTATATAAAGTTATTTATACATATATATATGAATTTAAAGTTAAGTTGGTAGTTCAAAAGGATAGTGAAATACTTTAAAAGCAAACACCAAGAAAATACTATTGTCGTACTTAAATTTATAGCCTATAAATATTTTAATAGTGTTTAATTTAATAAGCCCTGGTTTTACCTAAAGAGTAAACGTAACGGAAATAAAAAAGATAATACGTCCAACTTTCTTTATAAGTAGGCTGCAAAATGCAATCAATCCTAGGTGCTCTGGACGTCGACCGAAAAAGGATTTGGCGATGATACCTCTATCGGGAGGGCTTTCCTATTAGAAGTCACACTCGGGTTTAAAAACCAGGCCGTCCTTAATTATAGAATTTTTGTTGCACTTTTTTATATATTACAGCTTTTTATTATAAAAACACCCATGATCAAGGCGGGTTTTAAACCCGCTTAGAATATTTTAATCCACGTTCTCTAGTTCACAATGATTGGGAACAAACGAGATCAATATATTTTAGATATAAAATATTTTTACGTATGTCTAGAGCGTTGCGAAATCAATGGAAGTTGAGTGGAAATATATGTTTGTAAAGATAGAAACAGAGAGAGAGCTATATTTCGTATAACACAGTAGGGGGAAGAGAGAAAGGTGCACACGGATTTTCTTTCTATATTCATCTAATGGGCAGAAATTAGTATTTACTTTATTTCTAACGTGTGGTGTAAAGGACGCTCGTTTTGTTTCATCATACTCTATAATATGATCTGTTCTGAATAATGTAAAAATAAATTAGTTAAGTGCAGTTACGCCACGTTAATACTGCCGTACCACCAACGAGCCGCGTACGTGCTTCAAGCCGCAAATGCGGGTTAAAAATACACATTATTTGATATGCCGTAATGTAGACGAACCGCAAATCCTATAGGTTTTATGAGCGCTTATAAGCTACCATTCATTACATTAATTAGCGTAGTTTGTGAATGTGTGTTTTTGTAGTATAAAGCGAGTGAGTGAACGAATGAAATTTTCACTCATGATTTTTTTATAGTATAGGGGTGCAATCGAGCCCGGAGCCTCTTGACGGCTAACGCATTATTGTGGTCAAAGTTGTTACCCTTGTCTTCTTCTCTTCTATGAGAGGCCACTGGCTATTCACAAATCGCACGAAACGCATCAGCGTAGCACTTCACAGCAGTGTCATGTGAGCGTGAGTTAATTCCCCGGTCGTGCCGAATTCCGCTACCATGCAACATAGCACTATCTGTTACACTCCTGATGGCGCTATAACAACAAATACTATAAAACATAATAAAATTACTGTATAAGGGGATTTTCATACAGCATGAGATTTTTCGGCCGTTTTTTATAGATAATGGGACGGAACCTTTCAGGCGCGAATTACTTATAGTAGAACCGTTTTTAGGGTTCCTTACCCAAAGGTTAGAAAGCGTAACCCTAATATTAGTAATAGCCATAGATAATATAGATATAGTATCGTAGTAGAGGGTAATAGTCATCCGCCTGTCCGTCTCTCCGTCTATTCGCCTTTTCGTCTTTCCGTCTATCACTAGACTGCATCACATGAAATCTGTGAAAATATTAACTCTCTAGCTATCACAGTGATAGCTAGAGGGTTAATATTTTCACAGATGATGTATTTCTGTTAAAACAGAATAAAAAATTGATGTAAGGGCAGTTTCATGCATCAAACGTGTTTTTACGAATTTGATAATACAGAACCCTACGTGCGTATACCAATTGCGTTCTACAGTGTCTATGTCTGTAGACACTATTGTCACACAACGCGAAACTCACTTCTAGAAAACTCTGCAGAGAGATAAACAGACTGACATTAAAATTATTTGGGAAAATTGGAGATAATAAAATTCCCCCTCAAGTGCAAGTGCTTCTTCTTTTTCTTCAACGTACAGAAGATTAGTTTTTAAAGTATCACAAAAAAAAAACTTACCCAGACTCTTCCAATATCTTTTGAACTTCTGTGTTTTTCCGCAATCTAAGTTGGCAAATCCGACGTGAGAAGATACTTTGCTGAAACAAAAATAAAGCGTAATAATTTATGATATGATATTTCATAACAACATATATATTTTAGTAAGAGGTGTCATGCGGCGTCGTAGCCAAAATGGATGATTCGGGAGGTACCCCTCGTTCACCTGATACCGCCTTAAAATAGCTTGCTATGATATCGCGTTGCATGTCTTATAGTCGGTGGCCCGTGGGGGGTATGGGGGAAAGGAGGTCAAATCATCTATTTGGAGACAAGAACAGCGCATCAGCATGACAAATGTGCGGGTGTTTGTGGCCGGTAGTCGTTAATTATCTCCAACTGTTTATTCTTTAGCATATGAATGCTATTGGCATAATCCTTTCTTACGCGTCGTCGACCGGCTGGCTCAGTTGGCAACGTAGCGGCTAGTCCGCGTCGGTAACGTCAAGGTTATGGATGTTTATCTATGTATTATATGTATTTGTATGATAAACATATAAATATATAACACTTCTTAAATTTATAACAATATAAAATATATTTCCGTTGTCTAGTATCCGTAACACAAGTCCTTACGGCACTTACTTAGGTTACTCACACACTGGGCTAACGTGGTGTGGTAAGTCCACAGATATTATTATTATTTGCTATACCATTCGAGATACACGAGAAAGATTTAAAGCACGTGGAATGAAAAATATGTTGACTAACGTTGTGCGATTATAAACGGCTGAGCGTAATCAGCCTATAATAAAATGATTGCTGATAAACATGTGATTAAAATGGTTTATATAGTTTTTTTATGGAATAGGGCCAAACGAGCAATCAGAGATTCTTTTACGACTACTGATGCCCAGGAGCATCCACATAATTAGTATGCCCATGCATTGCTCTCTTTCGCCCCCCCCCCAATGGGTCACCGGCTACTCGCTTACCGCTTGAAACGCGACACTGAAGATGTCACTTTACGGCGGTATTAGGTGAGCGGGAGGGATCTCCCCGGTCGTGCCGGCCCAATTCCGTTGCACTGGAGGATGTAGCGTCATGCACTATGCATGGCACTACCTCCACCTATGCAGCATGGCACTACCTCTTCCTAATATAGCTCTGACAGGATCTGTAATATCTGCTGAAAAGATGCTTTCTGAAGCCTAAAATGTACCTAGCTCGAAAACTTTATTTCAACATAAATGTCTTAATCGTAAGATAGCCGTATATTAAATATCTAATCATATCAAAACATTCTAAAATAAATATATGTAATAATGTAGATTATCAAACAATACACCAACACAAAGTTTCCTATATAGTTCCGACTAAGACTGAGTTTGGCAAAAAGTTATACTATTCTAGAAGCGGTAGACTTTATAACAAAATGAATAACAATATAAACATTCTAAAAGCCAGTAACTTTTGGATTATGACCATATTGAATCACTCATGGACACTGTGGTTTCAAGCTGCAGTAGATTATTATAAAAAACACACAAGACATACACACACACACACACACACACACACACACACACACACACACACACACACACACACACACACACACACACACACATACACATACACACACAAACACACACCCAATTAGTTGATTGTTGGCCCATTGGAGGCCAACAATCAAATACACAACCACTGACTACAGAAATAAAGCAGTGAAACTCTTTTCACAGATCAAATAAACTCGCGCCCTAACAATTACGTACAGACTAAATAATATACAGCAGTCATTTCTCAGCGCCAGCCACTCCGTCTTGACCACTGCTAATTAGAAACGCAGGAGCCCGCAAACAGTAATAGATGTTAATGTGACTACATCTGATGTATTAAAAAATAAATTTCTCTTGCAGTCTTCTTACTTAAGTTCGTCTCAACAAGAAAAATAAAAATAAAGATGTATATTTTATTTGTGATTTTGCTTTGAATTGGCTTTCGTATGAATGACCTACTTAAGAAAAGGGGGAGATTGTCTCTCTGTATTTTCTATGTTCTCTTTATATATGAAACAAAGTTTCCAAACGCTCTAAATATGTGTCTGTAATCAATTTTCTCAAAATCGAGCAATTGGAGCCTTTTTACGATTACCGACGCCCATGAATATCACAACTTGGTGTGAACGAGAGGTACCGCCCCTCAACCTTATTGAGTGCCGGCTCAATTCAGCCACAATGCAGAATGTTCTTTCTTTTAGATTAGAAAGTTCCTACTCGTCTTTTTAGATTATTGTGCCTCCAAAAGACTATACTATTGTTCAGCTATATTTTTTGGAAGAGGTAGTGCAATGCCGCAGAGGAATAGGTAGTGCCATGCATAGTGCGACACTACATCCTCCTATGCAACGGAATTGGGAGTTACATCTCGCTCACTTGATATCTACGGTATCGCGTTACGAGCGGTTTGTGAGTAGCCGGTGGCCCATTGCGGGGGCGGGGGGGGGGGAAGGTGAAAGGGAAAGGTTTGGAAAAGGGGACCCCTTTTTGATATTTCAACGTATAAAGATCGTATTATTATAATATTATATACATAAAGCCGGTTTCAACGGTTTCCATTAGAATGACAACTAGCTAGTTTACAACAAAACTAAAATGACAACTAGCTAGTTTACAACAAAACTAAAATGACAACTAGTTAGTTTACAACAAAACTAAAATGACAACTTATTAGTTTCTAAATAAAAGAGTAACAGTCGCGTAAATGTAATACATAAACTAGCTAGGTAAGAATACCCAGCTCTACGTTTCCTCTAAATAGTTGTATTAACATTTTCGGACGAATTTTTAATTGTACCTAACCTAACTTTGAGATTTGACAATTGATCGAGTTCTGATTTCAAAAATTGCATACTTTACTATCGTTCTTTATTTATTATATAAGGGAAACGGCTTTTGGGGACTTTACATTATGATATTTATAATTTATAATATGAATGTTGACAATTGTCTAACTCTCTAACATGTTTCAAGATCGGCCTCTCTTCTTTTCCTCTCCGTTAACTCAAATTTATGTTACCGTGAACTTACATTGGCAAGTAAGCCAAAGATGTTAAAAGAGTTCATACAGACCTTAAATCCGGTCCGTACAAATTAATTCTCATGTTCGATAATTCGTTTTTCACTTTCATTTTTCACTCTTTCACCTATATTATTATCCCGGTATGTGCGAACTCATATTTCATCTCGTGCGAAAATAATGATCTAATATAATCGTCTTTGAAGCTTATCCGCTCGGTAATTTTCATGATGCCGTTAGAAAACGATCAAAACAAATTGCTTTATAAAAAAATTGTTTCGTCCAAATAATTTGGAAAAGTTATTTGTTGCTAAAATATATCTGCAGAAGAACCTTTTTAATCTGTTTAATTATGTGGCTTTGATGATGTCTTTGCCGTATTCTAGCCAACTAAAGAACGAGGGGCAAGAAGACGAAAAACAATTGGTTGCCTCTAAGTATGGACGATATAATTTTACGTGATAGCGGTTCTCTTGTTGTTCTGAGAACGCATTACCCAATGGAGAAAAAGAGAGGGCTTTTTTAGCTCTCTCGCTCGAAGGTTCCACCCACTCAGAACATTTTTATGGCTCGGAGCGTTATCGATTTACGACGTTTAGGCGTGATAACGATCACGCGAAAAATAAAATATTTACACAATCTTCTCTCCCGTAACAAGCGATGAAGAAGGAAGCGTGAAGGTATTACGAGGAAATAGAAGCTGATATCTGTGAATAATGCTTTCTAAGTTTTTGTGAAATGTCTAAATCCGAATACCTGTAGGCGTCCTAAGTGACCGTGGAGATCCAAACTTTCTGATATCTATGGTATAGTGTCTACCTAGCAAGTGTACACAATAAATTTTTCAATTGAATAATGATTATTTTGTATAAAACGTAATATGAACGTTTTACTATAAAATATATATCATTATCATCATTATCAGCCCTTCTCGGTCTACTGGACACAGGGCTCTTTCAATAAACACCAAGACGACCGATCTCCTGCTACTCGCGTCCATCTCTGACCGGCTACTGGACGGAGACCGTCTCCCCACCTGGTGAACGGTGGACCAACACGTCGTTTTCCTAGACGCGGCCTCCGTCCCAGAACCCTAGTGGCCCATCAAATACTTATTACAAACTTATTCGGGTATATTCCGTCCAGAGAAATGTATGTTAGACTTTAAAATATCTCTCTGCTATATTACAGAGTACATCTCTCACAAGTACCTCTTTCAATTACGTCCGTCATTATCATTATTATTAGAACTGTTGAATGGACGCCAAGGCAACAAAACAACACTATTAGGTATTAATTGAGAATTTGCGAGCAGATTTTTTTTGCGGATCTTGCGCATCCTCTTTTACGAAGTTAAGTGAACCCCCCCCGGGTTAGTGTACAAAATATGTAAACAATTATAATACACTAAAATAGTTTCAGTATAAAAATGAATTTTCAACTGCAAACTGTCGGTAAACAATTTGCGCTATATTCGGAACATTTTAATGTGACAAAGTTGGGAATGTCCCGGGAGCATTTTGATTTAATTCGAAAGGTTTCGCAAATACGATTATTCCAAACACTTTTTAACCTTGTCGGTACAAATCTCTTCTGGTTCAGTTCCGTTGGTTACTTCTTACAATAAAACTACTTTTACGGATTTTATCGCGATTTATTTAACTATTT
>JAFELO010000999.1:0-20626 GCA_017140195.1 Eumaeus atala
ACACTAAGAGGTTTATAATAACGGGCGGCAACTGTTTCAGTGCCTTGTTGGTTAGTTTGTCGGGCCCGGGGGCCCTCTTCGAGTGAAGGTTCTTTATTGGATCCTTCACTTCTTCTGCGACCGTTCGACGTATGATCTCATCATCATCGTCCAGCGGCACAGCCAAGCGGGCCGTTACTATGTTGTGTACCTCTTCTATGTGGGAGGGGTCTGTGGGGAGGGAACTAGGAGTGCACTGACCCTCTATTGTGTCTGCCAGGCACTCCGCCTTTTCGCCATCCTCTAGTGCTGGTAATCGGTTTGCGCGGTTTAGTGGTGGCATTTGTTCCACCGGTTCGGACTTCATAGCTCTGGCGAGAGAGTGAGAGGCCAGTAGGCCGTATGCGACGGGGATTGCTCGCTAACGAAGTGATCCCATCTCCTGTTAATGAAGTTAGGTACAGCCTTTTTTACTTCTCTTTCGAGTTTTCGGAGGGCTTTCCTGCACACTTCGCCTCCGTAGCGATCGTGCAGGCGTTCAGCCGCATTTTTTCGACGGATACGGTCCCTGATATCGTCAGAGAGAGCTAAACGGTCCTCTGGGACGGAGGAGATCTCTCTTGACGATTCTCCTATTTTTCTAATCAGTAGTGCGGTTAATGAGGATGAAGCCGCGATAGCGGCTTGGGGAGAGGTTATACTGTCTGGGATGTTATCGAGTTCACTCGATTTAACATTATCTAAGTTGTCTTTTAGAAATTTATAGTCGATGATCTTTTTCTTAATTTTACTATTTCTATTATTTCGATTTTCTCCTATATCTATTAAAACGGGTCTGTGGTCCGAGTTAAGCTCGTGTAACGTTTCAGCCGTCTTTATGACGAGTGAAATGTTTTTAACCAGTGCTATATCGATTATACTAGGTGCACGTATATACCCATTATTGTTCGGGGAATAATGGGTTGGGATATACGGAGCGTTGATAATGATGTTATGATCATCGACATATCTCTTGAGGACAGTCCCGTGACTCTTGTTGTGCCTATTGCCCCAGGTCACGTGGTGGGCGTTGAGGTCCCCAGCTAATATTATAGGGTCGTCGTCTAAATTTTCGAAAATAGCGTCCAGGTCGCTAACTAGAAGCGGCTTTGAACCTGACTGGTATGCAGAGACTATGGTGATGGGCTGATGGCCCGTCATGCATAGCTTACATAGGGATACTTCTAGATTTTCTAGAGGGGGCGGGTCGAGTGGGATACAATGGAGGGACCTCTTATAATAGATGGCTGTACCCCCCCAAGCAGGTTCAGGTCCTGTCGTTTCGAACAATATTATAATTGCAAATACGCGGGTTTGAGTTTCCAGCTTTGAGAAACGTTTCCTGCACTAGAAGGATGTCTACTTTATGTTCCGGGAGGAAGTCCCGCAACTCTTGGATGTTCGGTCTGATGCCGTTTGCGTTGAACGACACCAGTTTTATCGAGTTGGGTTTCATCCTTCCCGTTGTTGCCATTGGGATGCTTTATTTTGTTAAGCGCTTTATCGTCTCGACCAGCGCTGCATGGTCAACCATGGCTTGGATCTTCTCCGCCATGGTGCTAAATTTGACCTTATGTGTTGACTGACTTTATGAATTCAGCTAAGAATTCAAAATCGGCTACTATGTCCTTAGCCCTGCCTCCCTGAGGGGGTGCATACTGCGGCTTAAGTGACATCATTGGGACGGGTGCCTGCGTGCCCGTTCCCATATGAGCCTGGGGCTTCGGGGCCCTCTGTGGCTGAGGGGGAGCGGGAAGAATGGTATTTTGTGCCTTTGGGGGCCCCACGACCTTTGGAGGCCGGGACCACGCATTTGTGGCGGGAGGAGAGGCAGGGATGAAGTCATCCTGCTGCTGTGTCTAGCGCTGGGGCACCTGTGGGGCTTTCTGCGTCCTGGGCGGCGGCTTCGAGATGCCCTGGGGCTTTGGTGCCCTCCTTTTGTAGAAGTTGGGGGCCTTCGAGCATCCTCTGTAGTTGGCCGTGTGGCCTACTTGTCCGCAAAGTACGCACGCAGGGGGCTCGGTGGTGGATCTGTCCCTCAGACATTCCGCTGTGCCGTGGTTTCCCAGGCACTTGACGCACCTCGGGCGCCCTTGGCAATTCCGGGCTGTGTGCCCATAAAGCTGGCAGCGGTGGCATTGCCCTGGTGCCCTCCGCTTGCTTGCCGTCTCAATGCGGAAACCCGTTAGGCCGCAGATCGCCCTTATGTTGTGTATTTCCTTGCTCTCAGGAGCAAGGTACAGTATGACAAGTACCATGTTGTATGGCACATTCGCGGTGGTGGTATCCCCACTTTTCGTGTTACGGTACATTCGATGTACCTCCAGCACGGGAATCTTCTGGTCCCTCAGTTCATCGAATATTTGCTCCTTGGGGAACTCCTTCGGGATTCCCTTTACTACGAAGCGTAGGAGGCGTTCATCCTCCAGAGCGTAAGGATGATACGCGATATTTCTATCGCGTAGGAGGGCGGTCAAGCGGCGGTGTTCGCCGGACGATGCCGTGTTAATACGAATGCCCGTTCTGCAGGCACTCGCTGGCACGTAATTGATGCACTGGTCATCAATTTCTCTGGTTATGCTCATCCACGCGTTGTTGTCGTGGACGACGATGGGTGGGGGGCGCTTCTCCCTTCGGGACGTCTGCTCCTCCGTAGCCATGGCCTCTGGGGCCTCCCTCGGGAGGGATACTTTATTGTTGGAGGGGCCCGCGACGGGGGCTCCGTGCGGCTTTTCAGCCGCCGCAGGTTTTGCCGCCTTTGCCGGCGATGGGAGGGGGACCGATTGCCCAGAGGTGTTTCCGCTTTCTGTGCGGAGCTTCCTCTTCCGGGGCTTCTTTGCCTTCTTCACTAGCGTGAAGTCGGCTTCATCGCTTCCCGAGTCAGAGCTGGGGCTGTCGGTGCTTGTCGCGATTGGAGTTGCAGATTTTATCTCTGCATCCATTGCCTCATTGGAGTCAGGCGATGCCGGGCTTTGGTCTTCTTCGTAGGCACGGATTGCCTCCGGGAACCTGTTTTTTAGGAAGCTTAACAGCATGTTGAACTGCCTTTCAGCAGCCATTTCAGCGAGTGTATTTCAGTTTCTCTTGTTAAAAATTTTGTGGCCTTTTCTATTAGGCCCTCCCGCTGTGCTGGGGTTGAGTAAGTATAGGTTGGGTGTTCTATTTGTAATATGGTGTGTTTTTATCGCCTTAGTAGTTTAACTCTACTTACAGTTTAGCTGTGAGATGCAAGTTACCGGCGCGGCGGGCAGCACGTGTGATTTCTTACTTTAGATCGCGGAAAACTTTCGAAGTTTAACTCTAACGCTGCGCAAGCCAAGCGCTTGCGTAAGAGCAAAGGAATGCGGATCAAGGGAACCTCTTTTTAACTATGCTTCGAGACGAGACGGCGGAAAATTAACACAAAGGCATAATAGTCCTTTACACAACGCTTTGAGGACAAAGCGTACAATAGTGGCGCGGCGGACACACAGGACAATGGCGGCGTGGAGACACACAACACAAAGGCACCGCGCGGACACCTGGCACTGCGAACAATGGCGTCGGACACAACAAAGGCGGGCGAGCACATTTGAAAATACGTCTGCTCGCAACCGAAGTTGGGGTCGAACTGGCTTGAGCTTCCGAAATATCAGGGTTGTAAAATACTTAAATAAACCGGGGTACAATCATTTAAAGTAGTTCAACTAGTGTGAGGTGTTGTTGTATAGGTTGTTAAAAATATTGGTGTGTGAATACCGTTTTTCCATTAAGTAAAGCTTTCTCTCGTTTTAAAGTACCAATTTTCGTTAGAGTCGAGTGTCCCTTCATTTCTCTAACAATTCACTTACGTATTATAGCTTTTCGTATAATGAAGCTACATGAAAAGCAGTAATACATATATTGACTTTTCAAGTTTACGAGTAATTGACGACCGACTCGAAAACTGTTTAAACTATGGAAGTCACATCCATTTCTCAAAAAGTAACGTTACTATCTGTGCGAAAGTTTCCTTCTTCTTGAGGACGCAGGGGAATGCAGTTATGCATGATAACCGGCGGCGGTGGGGCTTAGTAGCCTGGGTTGAACCCAGGCGAAGCCAATTGAACCGAGGGGGATCTTTGCACCCCTCTTATAAGAAGAGGGGGCTCCAAAATCAGTACGAGGAATCGTTCTCGGTACCCCTCTTATAAGATGAGGGGACCTATGAGCAACAGGAGGTGGCGCTTCTGCGCACGGGTCAAGGGGCGAGGAGGGGAACCTCACCCTATTGCACTGTCCCAAACTCGGTGGGGTTGTCTTGTAGTGCCGGGCCACTCCATGTAGTGGAGGTAGAGTTGATCCCTTAGGGGGCTGACTAGCCGTCGAGATGCCCTGATGATTGTTGTTCCGGGGCACCTCACCAAGGGCGACACTGATGGCACTCGCGGTGGTTTTTGTGGGTATTCGGCACTATCATGTGCCGCGAGTCTCACACACCACTGGACCCCACACAGGGCCGGTGAAGGCGCGTAAATGCGTCTTCCCACGTCACCAAAAAAAAAAGGGTTGGTATGGGAAATTAAATTAAATAGTTGCTACAATAAAATGACCTTTATGGATTTTATCTCTAGCCCGACGCTTCAGAAGCTTTAAACCTCAAGACAATCGGAACAACTAAAATTATAATTTTTCGGGTACTTTTAGAAACTTGGCACAACAGGACATCTGTCATCTCCGTGACCATGGTTGCTGTAAAGCTTCTGAAAACTCAGGCTAGATAAGTAATGAAATAAACAGCGATAAAATCCGTAAAGTAGTTTTATTGTAATGACTAATATTCGCGTAAACTTAAGACATCAATTAAATAGTTACGTTTGGGTTTTAGTTAGAGAATAGCATGGGAACTCCCAGTCAACGAATCCCACTTATTACAAAGCGGGTGGCCCGATAGACACCTGATCAGCTATTTTACTGTCTAATCTGATTATACTCTTTATTTACTTCAGTATTTTTTTCGTGGACAAATAAAAAAACATCGATTTGAACTTTCGTATTTATGTTAATTAGCAAATTTTTACTATCTCTGATTCATTACTTGTAAAATATTTTTATGAACTATAATATATATAACATGTACCAAAAGAAGAAGATAATTAAGACTTTTGTGTTATATTTATAACCTTGTGTCCAATACACAAAAAAAATAGCAGTTTGTATCATATATTTTGTACCAGTACAATTTGATAGTTATACAGGGACTAAATTTAAAGCAGCTGATTCTTCTCAGTTTCGCTCATGACCAGGAATGCGTGATAAAAAATATAATGTTTAACATAGTTTTAAATCATAGCAGAATTTAAAATACACAAAACGATATGTAAAAGTTTACAGGCCTAACGAAATCGGGCATTGTTCCGAAAAATTGCCTCAAACGAAGGAGAGTTGATAAGCCCGTACTTGCCAATTTCAAATTTACATTGTTCAATTTGGACTACTCCTTTGCTGTTTAATCGTATATTTTCCCAATAACATGTTCCATGACATCGTAATTTGTATGAATTGCGAAAGTACGCATGGTTACACAACCATATTACATTTATGAGTATAAATTGTTCGTTTTTATTCGGATACGTACTTACAATTAGTATTTATTGAAGGCTCCATGCAATAATATTATGTATTATACTAAAGTACTTCCAGTCCAGTCTAAGCATGGATATTTTTTTAAAACATGGCTTAAACTTATTGATTTCCTAAGATACAAAAACATTTTAACGGCTTTGTTGTAAAATGTTTCCTCTTTATAATATTATTATAGATATAGATAATAGGGTGGAATCAAACAATTCAGTCGCTAAGTGACTGAATTGTTTGATTACACTCTATTATATATATCTATACTAATATACTAGCGTTGCCAAGCACATAAATAATACACATCCACTACTTGTAGAAGTTATGCAGGTGCAGGACTCTTTTTCGCCTATACATTGTATAGCTGATTGAATGTATTGTCATTTCTTGATGGAAATTCCTGTTAACACTTAATGTACAATGGATGTACATAACCTAGAAGCTTTGAGCAAGTTATTCAAAACCCGTATGCAGGAATATGACACAAACTTATAAAAGTTCAAAGACCAGGGAGAGAGAGAAAACGATTAATGTCAATAAATATAGTATAATAACGCTTTACCTGATAATGATAAGTCGAAACCAGACATAAATGTAAATTTAATCAAATATTTGTTTCAATAGTATATTATACTATTTATAAAAACACACTCATTATTATATTAATAAAATGGTTACAGAAATAATTTAGTTCAACTTTCGGTGTAAGTCTGATTTAAATAATATTCCTTTTTTTTTTCTTAAAAAGTGACAACGTCTTACAAACCCGAATGTCATGTGGTAGAGAATTTCATAGTCTAGCGGAATTGACTGTAAAAGAATATGAATATATATCATTTCGGTGGGCGGTTATATGAAGAAGATTACGTTTTTGTGGTCTGCAAAAGAAGAATCATGGAAATTAGTCAAGGTGAAGCGATCACAAAGGTAAGAAGGGTAACATGGGTTGAATATTAAAAAGGAAACACAGTATACGGAAATTCCTGCGGAGACGGATAGGTAGCCATTGTAATTGCCTACGATACTGAGTCACGTGGTCATACTTCTATAAACCAAAAATAAACCACAAACATAAATTTTGCAGTCGCTCGAGTTTATTAAATATTTCTTCAGTGGTATCAGGGTAGCAAACACCGGTATTTTCAATAATTGCTTGTACATTGGACAAAACAAGAGAAATTTTAGTTGGAAAAGGATGGATATTTTGGAGTGTTCTAAGGGAATGAATGATATTTATTAATTAATCCGGTCCGGGATGGATGCGAGTAGCAGGAAATTGGTCGTCTTGGCTTTCATTGTGAGAGGCTATGTCCAGCCTTAGACGGATAGTGGCTGATAAATAAAGGGAATAAAAAGAAAATTGAACCCTTCTACTAATATCACAGATGCAGTGAGTCCAAGATAGATTGGAATCTAATACAACACCTTAGTTTTTTGCTGAATCGCTGGTGATAATTTGGGCACCATTTATTTTAATAGGTAGGAGAACAGAAATGTCAAGTCGTCTACGGATTCGTGTGGCACCTATTAACAATGCTTTTGACTTCAGAGGATTCACAGTAATAACAAATGATTTGGCCCAATCCACAATACGGCATATATCTTCATTAATCTAATAAATAGCTGATGTTGCGTCAGATAATTTAAAACGTTGATAATTTATTAAATCATTAGCGTCGGGATGACATTTAGATGAAATTAAGTTAGTTATGGAATTAATGAAGATTGAAAAATGAAGTGGAGAAATGACCCCACCCTGAGGGACACCGGAAATAAGATTACACCCACTGGAAAAAGAGGTATTGACCTGAACATGCTGTGAGTAGTCTCGAAGGTAGGAGTTGAACCAGGCGATAGCCGATTTGGAAAAATTAATAGATTTAATTATGCCAAGAATAATGTAGAAATCAATGTAGTTGAAGGCATTACTTAAGTCGAGGAGTATGAGGATTGTAACAAGTTTACTCTCCATAGCCACGCGCATGTCATCAGTTACAGAGCAGAGAAAATGCTGGGGAATGGACGGATTGAAAAGAGTTAAGAAGATTATTGGTATATAAGAAATAGGAAATATGTTTATTGACAATGTGCTCGAACACTTTGGATGAAATAGGAATTATTGATATAGGTCGGAAACTAAGGATGTAGGATTAGACACTTTAGGCAAAGGTATAATGTTTGCTATTTTCCGAGCAAGGATAGGTGCTTGATAGTAATGAATAGTTAAAGATGTGGTTAAGCACGCAGGAAACAAGAATGGAAGGATTAATTGTATGATCTTGAGACATAAATTATCAGAGCCGATGCGATGAAATGGAGAGTAATGCTACTTTAACATCTCTATCGGTGATAGGAGTGAAGAAAAAACTGGAATTTAAAATTGTCGAATGTAATAAATATTCCAGTGTTGTATCTTTTACAGCAGATAATAATCTGATAGAAGGTAGGCAAAAGGAATTATTCAAAGCGTCAAGATCAAAATCGTTATGTGACAGATTAGAAGACTTACTTATACCTACACTCTTGAGAAATCTTCAGACATCTGCATTCTTGCGACCATGAAGGGACTTATCAAAGTAAAGCCGTTTGGCATCTCGACATAAATGATTACAGTGATTACGTAACGATTTAAAATTAATACGGTTATTTTAGTAGGAAACCGTTTATATTTTATTTTAGTGCTATCCCCAGATGCCATGCACTTCTTAATCGTTTCGGATATCCATGGAGCGGGATTACTTTTAATTTTATTTTTCTTAAGTGAAGCATGGCTGTCATACAAATTTGTAACTTTCATAGTTACTATTTTGACCTTAACATTTATATCACAGCAATCTATTAAACCTGTCTAATCAATATTTTTAGCATCACCTTCTAGGCCCTCCAGATTAATATTCATATAGCTACGCAATACAACAATTTGCGGTTTATGTTTTGGGGTTCGAATATAATAAGAAATAAAGGCAAGATCGTGATAAAAAAAGAGGTAGCCAGTTGACCAAAAGTAAAAACATTATTAGGAGAGGAGACAATCATTAGATCTAATAGTGGAGGTGCACAGTTTGGAAAAATATGCGTAGTTGTAGTAGGTAGAATGTGAAGTTTAAAAGAGGTTATTATAGATAAGAGAGATAATATCGTTGTTATAACCAACTAAATTAAATAGATTATTGTGTATACCATATACAGAGATTTTCCGGAGCGAATCTAAGCTGCCAAATCGGCCAAATAATAAGTAACCCTATTTTTACAAACGCGGGGAAATGCCTTTACTCGCTATCACCGTCCCTGCTGGTGGCTGGAAGGATAAAATGATGTGTGGGGCTAAAGGCACATGGAGATCACTACAGCGAGCGAAAACAACGCTGCCTTCGTAAAGGTGCCTCTGGTTCGGCTTCTGGAAACAGAGGCGTTTTTCGTGCTGCGGCATAAACCCGTTTGTGGCGATGGTGACATCACGCGTCAGTCAGGGTGCTGTTTCCATACTCGCCATGTATTCAATTAGGTTCACTCAGTGTTACTATGTACACTTTATGCAACTGAACCTTACCACTGTGACAAGAACTGAAAAATAGAACAGCACATTATAAACGTGTATAAGTATTATATTTATTTTATCAAATTTTCTATGTGTATTTGTTTAAGTTTACTCTGACTTACAGAACAGACTCCAATTTCAGATGAATTTCCCTCGTGACTAAAATGTAGTGTTCCAAAACAAATGCAGCTTAATTTTAAATTTATGTTTTAAAAGAGATTAAACAAAGCGTGTTATTTTGTATTAATTGGGCTTGGCTTAATAACTCTGTACCCTCAGAATAAAAAAGACAAGTACAAGTACAATTGTTTACTGTGAATACAACGCGAATATAAAAATGACATATATGCAATAATGAGAGAGCCGTTTACGTTTAACGTATATAACTTCACGCTGGACTTAACAATCCGAAACGCGACATCATAGCCTTTACTTTACAGCGGTACCATGTTAGGGGGAGGTGCCTCCATCGTCCCAATTCAGCTGCAATGCAGCATGGACTTACTCAGTACCCCTTACTCTACTAATTACTATAGCTAATATAACACTAGATATAATTTTACGCCTCATTTGATAGCCGCTATAAAAAATTGTCATCATTAATATTTTATGATGATTGTGATTGGTGCGTAAATGGTTTAATAGTATACTTATTGAGTAACGAATTGCTGTCTCTCATGGTCTGAAATGGTGCCAAACCATCACTCGGCAATGTTTTGGAAATCATCCATCATCTGTCCAATATGTACCGATTGAGTTTGTTACGAGATAAAATTGGTAGCATCTATCACACTCATAATTTTGTAATTTACCTTCCATTTATATATTACACTTAAATTTTTCTCAGACATCGTCAAATACCTTCAGTAGATTTTGAGAAATTCGATCGTATTCCTATAGTAAGTATGGATGTAGTAAGTATAGCATAATTGAGTTTATTTATAACTTTGGATAGAATAACATGGTCTATTTTTAATAGTCATTATCGATCGGCCGTCTTGTTGTTTGAAAGAGAACTTGTTTTGAACTTTGTGTTGAACTTGAAATAGGCCTGTGTCCCGCAGTGGACCGATAAGGTCTGATAATGTTGATGATTTACTATAGACCCAGAGAACAAGATATTCATATACTATCACATACTATATTACATAAAAAAAGAAATGATAGATGTTGCCGTGCACTCTAAAATTTCATTCATATTATTAATGTTAACGTGTTACACTTTCGATCATCTAATAGTATAAGATCAGAAATATCTGTCTGTAAATTGAGATTTTTCAACCCCGTAGATTTTCCGTACCATTTTTCAAGCATATTTGAATAATATGCAAATTCGTATACACACTTAGCCCCTGCTATAACGAACGCAAAAATAAAATTAGTATCATATTTGGTATAGTCATTCTGAAATTATGTGCTTATGTCACATGTACTTAGGAGGTTTCATTTTTATTTACATAGAAGACAGATCTATCGATGTGTTTTATTAAATTTGTAACAAATATAATGTTCACATCTTAACGTTATATATATTTATTATAAATCGAGGACCCCAAAAGCTGCATTTCTATATTTGATTGGTTTTCTTAAAATGTACTGATCGGATTTTGATGCGCTGTATGTGTATACGTTAAAATATTTTTTTTTCCCAATTATTAAAATATGGTTATTTTCGGATATGTTAATGGCGGAAACCTCGAGGCAGCGCTATTTTATAATAATGATGATTATACACGATGTGAATTAGTTCATAAAGGACTTGAATTGAGTCTTGGGTTAATTCATTTCAAATTACAAACACATTACACACACACACACACATATATATATATATATATATATATATATATATATATATATATATCCAAAAATACAGTACTAGCGATATAAATTCAAGAAGAAGAATTTTTTTTCTCATACATTATTTCAAGGTGGATTGCTATTAGGGTTCCGACTTCTGTACCTCAAAACTGTGTGGTCATTATAGGACTCTCTCGTAAATGACCTATAATAATGAAAAATCGGTTTGCTCGCAAACCTAAATTTCTCCACTTAGGTATATTTGTAGCAGTCTTGTAAAAGTTAGGTATTCTATTCGATTCGTCGATCTACTTTTCTTATAAGCTTCAAATAATAAGAGGTAGTTTCTTGCTACATTGTGGTCGTGCCTATTAAACTCCCATAGCGTATGGTCAAAATAAATGCACCCCGTTATGGACTATAACGTATGGAACTTAAACTGTGAACTTTTGTAGATACATAATTATTACATATGTACTTTAAAACATTTATTAATTTGCGCTTTTTACTTTACACAATGTCTTATAATTTTCCAGGTAGTGTGAATTTCAACTAGCAAACTATCCAACATTTCCTCTAAGAAACTGTAAAGAAAACTTTAAGATAATACTACTTGAGAACCCTTATCTCAATTAATATTCTAGTTTATTCCACTGGTCATAGCTCAAGACACGGAAAACTAAAAAATCTCTTGGTCACAGTAAAACTGAGTTACAACAATATATCTTAAATGGGCGAGATTGTAATTGATGCGTCGAGACAAATTCAACGAGACCTTTGTTTGAAAAATATAACTTCCGGAAATATTTCATTAATCTCTCAGCAAGCAAAATACTGTTTTCATTGCTCCCCATCTACTCTCGTAGGAAACGGTATCAAAGGCTTTTTGCTAAAAGACCAATGCCAAATATAATGGCAGCGTGGAATTTTTTGATCATTTGTTCTATAATGTGGATGTGATCAATGGTAAAAATATCCCCTCCTGAAACCTGCTTCTTCAATTTGTTGGTTACTTTCTAATGGCCTTCAATATTAGCAAATTAGTCTGCTTAGTAAATCAGATAAATTTTTTACAATAGCTGTCAACCAGAGATTAGTTTGGTTGACAATTGTTGAAAAAAAAATTACACGTGCCACGTGCTTATAGGCTTATATGAGTCCAACAATTATATTAGTCGAAGCTATTAATAGATAAAGTCAAGCTATTTTTAAAGTGATGAACGAAAAACATAATTATTCTAATTGGGGATCAATTATTGGTGGATAGTAACATAATTTTTAATGTTCATGTGCATTAATTGTAAAGCTCTTCCTGTAAAAATCGTGTTAAACAATAGCGCTGGGCGGCACTTCTCTTGCACAGGTCTTTCACTCAGAATTGCAATCGTAAACACGATAGGTGTGAGCTCCAGTCGTATGTCAGTGCTAAAATACACATAGTATTTTTATTATATTTTATTCACCAATATTTTAGGGATATAAGGGGACGGACGGACGGACGTATGGGCAAATGAGAATACCTACCATAAGTTAATTTTTATCAAGTGATATAACATATTATTTATTTCTTCCGACAATAGCTGACGACCTTATAGTTGGTTGGTTTATATTCCATTTCATGATTTAATATTATTCAATATTTATTATAAGTTTACCGTGGGTACAATGAACACTTATAATCATATTAATATCCCATTGTTGATGCGGGGAATCGCATTTATATGTATAAATCAAATCCAGTAATATAGCGACCATTGAATGCATTTTTTAATCAACGGGCAGTTAGTATCATGTTTATTATATTAATTAGCCCCATTGAACAGAAATTAATTAGTGTACTACCCATTGACCCCAAGTATAACGTAATTGTCTTGTGTCATATAAACTGGTCGAAATCTACAATACACAATTTTTCAACATACAACATACAATATTTCATACTAAACTGTCATCGTAAACCACCCGTAATTGCACATAACCATATTATTTTGCAGAATCAACCTTAAGCGCATGATCTTAAGTCACCTTTACAAAACAGATTCTATTTGAAAAAAGTGCACTGTTTGAGCATTTTTTTTTTGCAGTCATGATTTTGATTTGTTGCACATGTAGCATTGTTTTACGGCTGGTTTTGAGATGCTGATTGTGTATCATCTTGCTTTTGTAAATAAATAGTTATAGCCGGTGTTTCGCACTTTGATTTTTTGCTTTTTTAACCGTATGTGTTAAAACCTGACAGGCTCAAATGCTAATGTATTTAATTTTCACTTTATCATTAAGTTTTTTTCTCATCGAGGCAGGAGAAATAGATACCCATTAGTCGGCTTTAGTTCGATTCAATGACTATCTTTCAGAGTTACTTGTAACTGAAAATAATATGAATAAGTCGAAACATTTTTGTTGACCTAAGAACGGACTCTCGCTGGGTCATTACTTGGGCAACCAGTGATGTCACCTGGTGGCGGTGGCCTGCTCAGTGTAGATCCGGGGAAAAAGCGACCCAAACTCCGACCTCTCACACCTAATGACTCCTGAATTCCGGTCTCGAGGAACGGTACTAACGACCCCCAACAGACAGAACCGATACGGGCTGGGGGTGGCTTTGATAATGTTGCAGTTGCATCAGACTGTGTTCGGCACAAATATAACATTACTGATAATAATTAGATACAGCAGCTATCCGTTATTATATGTGTTGTATATCTGTCCAGGATATTTTCACAATTTGTCTTGTGATGATAGCTTTGACAGTTGATGCCTGTGTTAGACAGATACAATATATCCTGTATTGTCCCACAGGCAATGAGATGGGACACCTTGTGTGTGTGCCCTTATTAGTAGTATATTTAAATGTTTTAGCTTGCCAATATACATGTAATGCTCCTCACCTAAGGTCCACCACTTACGATGTTCACACGGTCCTCCATATGACATCCTGACCTAACGTATCAACACAGATAAGTACACAACAATATCAAATCTAAACTAAAGCCTCTTTGAAATATTATTAGATGTGTGTGCAATGTTTATTTTTACATTTACTACCAGAAAGTGATTCACCAGAATACAAATGTTGTCAATAGCCAATAATAATTTATGCAAAATCGATTTATACACACACACACACATTGTTAAGATACAATCGTATCCATTGTACCTGTGATAAATCTTTTTCTATAGAACGTAGGTACTTGTTATTGTAAACTCAGTACGGGTAACATAATTCACGCGAGATTCTACGCCATCTGTTATCCTTAATTAGTATCGGGGTTATTTATGAAACAAACACTGTCTCCAATTTTCCTTTAAATTTGAATGAAAGGCTAACCTATTTTCGTCCTGAAACGGCTTTTGTTTAATTAACTAATCATTAAATTAAGACATTGATGATTGTATTGATCATTATTGTATTGATAAGGATCACCAAAGAAAAACATCTTATTCTTTCACCTATTCTGCTATTCATAAACCGCGCAAAACGCAACGACAAAGCAAATATTTTAAGAAGGGTATCTTGTGATCAGTTTTGCTGATGTGCTGTAATGAGACTAGCTCCTTCTAATATTTATAAAGAAATAAGGAAAAACATGAGAAACTTGAGAATGTAATTTGTAGTTTGCTCTGAGGGTTCGGTTTGAATTAGAAACTAAGTTAAGGTTTACTCGTTCAGAGACATATTAAAGAACTTTAGCATAAAGTTCTGAATAGACATAGTTTTGAAATATAGAATGTTGATTGGGTTTTAAAGAAATAGTTCCACGGAGTTAGGTGTTAGAAATTCATCATCATTATCTCGAGTGATGGGGAGGGAGATTGGGGTACCACCCCCTCTGCTGTAATTCATTTGATATGATGTGAGGACTCCATTACACTAGCAGATTCTATGCGCCTCGTTTCTCATTAACTGTAACTTCTCAAAACCACGTAACAAAAGTTCTGCAACGAGAAGAATATGAAGTCAGCTGAGATAAAAAATTACGGCGATATCATTTTGCACCATGTTTCCTCTAAAAACAGAAGTAGTTGTAGTCTTTTAGTAACATTACTACTGATGTCTTTAAGCAAATGCAATACATTTGATGCACACAAAATATTCCTATGAACATAAGTCTCGTGACATAATCTATTCAAAATATAACAACAAAAAGAATAACAGTACACATTAAACTATGAATGTAACTAACAAGACGAGTAAATTATGAATATGCCAATTCATTTACATTTACTTAATGCGTTGTCTAGAAACCGCCGAGGTAATTTAATCAGAGACCAGGAGATGGGGATTGCGGAGTTAAACGTGGAAGTAAAGCAATTATGGGAAGATGTAAACACTGGCGATATGGGCGGTAAAAGCCGTTACTATTTGCAGGACACAGAAGACCATTTAAGTAATATTGGATACGCCAGTCTTTTTATCGTCCAATAACTTGGAAAATACATAAACAGTTATAATAATATTAACGATTTATGTACTACGTGTTTTACGTGCATACGTAAAGTTTTTAAGATTATTTAATTATAAGAGTATATTGTAGTGGTATCATACTGGTGTGACATGAGAAGTAATTTCTTCTCAGATCATAACTACTGTTATTGTTGGCAACACAAAATATATGTATTGTTTAAGTGTAGGCATCTTCACGTGGAATAGAGAAGAAATAAGGTGCGAACCACAGATTCAAAAGCCACGAGAGGCCAAAGGGGGATCTCTTTTCATTTTAATAACGTTCGCGTGCAGAGCTATCTTAAAATATAATATTACAAGTCAATTTAAATAATACAATAACCTAATTTAATTAGACAAAAAGCAACATAGCTACTATAAATAATACTATAGTATACATTTCATTTCTAACCAATATTTGTAGTCAGAAAATATGTAATCTTTATGTTACAAATAGATTATCTTCAAAAACTATGTTATAAGCGTACGTCCGGTTTGGTTATCAGCAGCAGGAGATTTGCCCTCTCAACGTTCTTTAAAAAAACATATGTTTACCAGTGGCGAGATAAGAGGTGATGTTTATTATGAATTCAGTATTTTATTTGTCGAGTGGAATTTTCAAGTAAACGAGACAAATGGTTGTAATTAGCATCCTTTTCAGAAACAATCTGTCTGAAAATATTTCGAAACTTTGTTTATATTGAAGCTACAATCTCACAAAGCCACGTTTACAGCCACAAATAACTTTTGTATCTTTTGTACTTATTATTCAAGCAGTTGTCTTTTCCATATTGTTTCCTATACAAGGTTTCCAAATTGTTAAAATTTAGGTTATGTGTTTAGTACACAATGCATAAAGTTAATTCAACCCTTGCTTTATATTAAACCAATTTTTATGTTATAGTTCATGGAGTAATTATTAATTGATTTAAAATACATATATTACTACCGGTAGTAATATATGTATTTTAAATCAATAAATTTGTGGAAATATTATAAACAGTATATTTCTTCTTTAAAGTTTTATTTTCATATTCTGTCAGCCAGTGAGATACTTGGGACACCTTATACACAAAATAATGTATTTTTTAATAATCTATTTATAATTTATTTTCATGCTACAATACACAAAGTTCTATTTTTCAAACGGTATATGTGACAGAGAGATGTGGAAAAAGAATAGACGGTTAACTTTTAAGGTTTAAAGAATTTACAACCATAACTATATAACAAGAAAACCATAACTATAAACATCTTTAACAGAGGCCTAAACAGCTTTCCCCACAGTGGTTCGAGTCATGTCGTGGCGGTGGGGCGTAGTAGCCTGTGACCCGTAAGTATCTGTATAAGACAGAACGCATCCCTTCCATTTCATCATAACCAGGCCTCGAAGACCGGCAGAATAGCTTCCACGAGGCGTTTGAGCGCGTGGCGCTCTTCGCTAAGGCGAGAATGCCACATTGCGATTGCTCTGCTTTGTTTTTGACATTTCACTGAGGAAGTGAGCACGCCTTCGTTACTCTAATTTGTGGCGCGGATTTGCATGTATACCCGCGTGTCCGTATCTGCTAAAATATCTCGAGGAGGAAAACGAGCTAGGATCGTTGCTGCCTCGAAAGACACTGTTTGGCACCCTCGTGCGATGCGGATAGCTACTCTCCGCTGCTAGCTGTAGAGCTCTGTTCTGTAGCAGCGAACACCCACAATCCTATCGGAGCACAAAGAAGATCCGTGAAGTGCTATGTATCGCACAACTCCTGCTTAGAGGCACTGGACTTCCTCATGCAGTCCCCCGAAATTTGGTAGTAGTCTATGCAGAGCAAATACAACCTTTTAGATCCGAGGGATTGATATATTCTTCGATGCCCTAACGACTGTCTGAGGTAAGTCCCAAGTACTCCAGATATTGCCCTAACTTTTTTTGGTGACGAAGGGGAATGCATTCATGCATGGTACCTGGGAGCCCGGGTAGACCTCCAGACCTATGTTGGACTCGGCCATTGGGTAGCAATACCTATTAAACTCCTACGGGAGCCTTCAGCCGCTATAAATGGAGGGTCGCAGATCTGCAAGCAAGAGAACCCTCCAGTGACAGGCTGGCCTCGGCGAAAAGGCCAGACATCACCTCCTCGGGGACTGTCGGGCTCTAAGACAGTCCCCATGACGCCGTGTCTTTGGAAGTGAACCGGGCTCCCATTCCGGCCCGACATGGAACACAGGGACACTACTGAAGGCGCTGCAGATAGCACCTCTTTCGTGCCCTCATTCGTCGTCAGCCGTCAGGTCTCGGAGAAGGAAGCCATCGCCTGGTAGGACTCGTCGCTGCCGAGCATCGCGACGATGATGCTCGACTTTGACAAGTCCCCTCCGACGATGTCAGATCGTAACGCAGCGCCGCCCATTCCGGGCACACCTCGGGGGCGTGCTGGGCCGAGTCCACCGCCGCGTCACAATCGTGACACCGAGTCGTCGACTCCCTGCGGGCCATCTTACACAGATACTCACCGAAGCAACCATGCCCGGTGAGCATCTGCGTCAGACGGAAGGTGAGGGGTTTGCGCCTACGGCGCATCCACCGCTCAAGGACCAGGCGCAAGGCAGCCGTTATCTCTCTACCGTACGGCTGCCGCGCCAGGTTCTCCCCCCCACCACGCCACTGCATTAACGCCACGTGCCCTAGCCGGCGAATCCGTAGGATCTCGTCATGCGTGGGGCTCAGACCGAGAGCCCTCCTATCCGAGACATAGGAGTAGCTCTCGGCAAGAACCTCCGCCACGAGTTCCCACGGGGGGTCGCCAGCTAGGACCGTAGCTGCAGCCCACGAAACCCTACGGTATCCTCGAATCGACCTTACAGCGACGACTCTCTGCGCGGAGCGCAGATGGTCCTTAAGTTTCGCAGCAAGTCGATCCGTCCAAACCGGAGCACCGTCCGTCGCCATACTCCGATAGACACCGGAGTTCAACTGCCTACAGGCGGCGCTGGGTCCTCCTAGGTTCGGGGGGAGTCGGCCCAGCGCACTCGCGGCCTTCACGACCATCGGTCCCAACATAGCGAAGTGTGGGCCGAAGGTCCACCCTCCATCAAGGATGAGCCCCAAGTACTTGATACCGATCTGCATAGCGGCCCCCGGTGCAGGTAAACTTCCTCGGGAGAGATGCCCTATTCTAAATGAAGTCGTTTTTTAAGAAGAAGCCCCATGGGACCTGATATATATCAGAGCCCCGATACTGTGACTAGGCTCGTTCCTTGTGATATATATATATATATTGAATTTATTATGACGGACCGAAGCATATTTTTAGGGATTTCTCCGTGATCAACAGGTTTAAAACCGGAAGTGATCACCGATTGGTTAGAGGCTCTCTGAATATAGGCTTTCGACGCAAGCGTGTTCGATTAGTACAGTGGACACTCCGCCATAACTTTCGAAGTTAAACTTTGCGTGAAGGATATTGTAGTAGTAGGTATACGAGCAGAAACGTTGAACTCTCAGATGAGACGCCTGGTCTTGTGATTTGTTACCTAGTTCTTTTGTTGGTAGTGCCTGGACTTCGCGATATAGGTTTCTTGGAATTGGAAGATTGTTTTTATTTTGTGGCGCTGCCGAAGCTCTAATGGGATCCAACTCTTCCTCCTCCTGTGAAGCATCTACTGACAGAGCCATAGAGCTGCATTCCGACTCGGTTACAACGTCGCCAAATCCTATAGCTCTTTTGCGTTCTTACAGTAGCTTATCGTAAACGTGAAATTTATTTCCAAAATTTGTTTAGCCAGGATTATATATTATACCAATCTCCAGTGGAAATTTTTTGTTATGTGTATCTATAGGTAGTTATTTCCATCTTCGTATGCTGATTTTGTTAAATTGTGGTTTAGGTTATTATTAACGTAGGCTAATACGCCTCCACCTCTATTATCAGTTTTAATACTGTAGTCATGTTTGTAACATTGTAATTGCAGTTGTATAGGTTGATGTTCGTTATGTATGGGTTCTGATGATTTCTGCTACAAAAACTGTATGAACAGTACTTACAATACCGGCAGTATTGATTGAAGTATGCACTTGAGTTCATCCAGTTTTTATTTTCTACAAATGCTTCTGGTGGTCAAGTAAAAAAAATAAAGGCACGATTTTTGTCGTTTATTTGCTGGTAATCGCTAATTAATTGATTAGTGACAGTGTCTGGTATCTTACAATTTACTGATGATGAGTGCAGTTTTATTATTGAGATTTTATTATGCTTGGTGTGCCATCAATATATTTCATGGTTATGTCATCTCTCCATCTTTAATTATTTTCGCTAGTTCATCTTTTACGATTTGAAAATATTTTTGCTGGGCTGGTGTTTGATCGGAGTAAATTTTCATTTTGAGGGTGGTAATCTTTCTTTGTTACGTAGTAAAAGTTGAGCTGGTGGTGGTGTATTAAAGCATACTTTTATTCGACTTGTGTTTTTTGGATTACACTTCCCTATACGGAATATTTTAGTTCGCTTTGAAAGGACTGTACTGATGTTAGATATAATTTTTGAGACTTCAGATTCATTCTGGAGTTCTTTCTCTTGGGTATTGGTGGATATTTGCTCTGGTTATTTTCTCCCTGTTTATTTTCTCTCTATTTACGTTTTTGTACTTCGCGAATTATTGATTCATTCATACTTTATTGATTTGATATAGTAACCTGTGGGCTTAATTTAGACTCTTTGAGATGATTATGGTGTGAACTATTAGAAAAATGTCGTTAATAAGGGAATAAATCGTCTCAAACAAATACTGCTTCGGTGCCCGCACGCAGTGTGCGAGGGGAACCGTAACACCCCCGCGGAACGAGAGCGGATGCGATTTTTCGACGTGCTCGCACACAGATCCTACGTTCGGTGAGTACACCGCTACATCTAGGTTTCGACTTTCTCCAATATGAATTAATTATGAATCGCTGCAACAATTAGATTGCTCATATTTAGTCGATTCCGTGTACAGGCCGTTATTGAACTAATGTAGAAAATATCAGTGCGAATTTTAGGCTCCTATATCCGAAACGTCATTAATAACGACTGAACAAACCAGCATAAGAATTCAAATATCTCGCTTAGAAACAAAGACTGGCAATAATGAAACAAATTTAAAATTCTTGAAACAGATCTCAAAAAGTTGCTAAAATAAGCCCACATGTTACTATATCAAACCAATAAAGTATGAATGAACCAATAATAATCAGAGAGCGGTCC
>JAFELO010000999.1:24036-49275 GCA_017140195.1 Eumaeus atala
ATATATGCGAGTTGCCGGCGGTCCATTGGATAGGAGAAGGAATGGAGTGCAACGCATCTGCATGCTAATCATGCGGGATGTTTATTGTCATCAAAATGGTGCGATTGATACTGTAGAGGTTAGTGCCTGGCTGCATTAGGCTGGCACGACCGGGGAGGTTCTTTATAACGCCTTTAAAGTGACAGGAACAGACATTGAAGGGGAGAAAGGGAGGAGGACAAAGCATCTGCATAACAATTAAGGGGATGATTGCCCATAATCATCATCGGTGGTTATAAAAAGTCTTTTCAGGTTTGTTCCCTTAAAATATAAAAAAAGCTATTTCATTTAGCTAGATACTTCGACTTGTTTAGACGAATGTTACCAAAGTACGCTATTCTAAACGTGAGCTGTATACAATTAGTTGTAAATGAGATAGTAGGAAAAAATAAAAAAAATGAAGTTATAAAAGGAAGATTTGTTATAATATCTTAAAGTATTTAAAATAATTTAGCGCGGAAAGGATAACGTGCGCCCATTTAACAATTAGACTACGAAGTATATCCCTGGGGAACCTGCGCTGACGTTTGCGTAATTAAAAACCGCCAAATTCAAAAGACATTGTAAAACATATAACGGCAGACTTATAATGTATTATTACATACCTTAGCCCTTAGGAGATATAAGTTGAAACATTTTTTTTAAACGTTAACATAAAAATAATTTAGTAATAAAGAAGGATTTAATGGCTACATAATATAATTAACGATGAATTAATATTAAACTAGTTTTTTGTTTAAACCCTATGGTTAAATTATAAAATAAAATTTATCACTATATTAAAATAGTGAGATTAATACGATTTACACTACGGATATTTTCGATACACACGTGCGTGTGTGCCGCGTAGTGTATGCATCGTTTAATTTTACAAACAACAAACACACACGAAATATAAAGTGACCTGTTGACACGACTTACCGAATGACTGAATCTTCAGAGCCGATACTACTTAACTGATAAAGCAATTTTTTTGTATTAACCAATATTTTGTGGTGTAATATTTGTACAATTGATGACCGACTGGCTTAGTTGGTAACGTGGCGGTTAGTCCGCGTGTTACGGCAGAGGTTGCGGGTTATAATCCCGTCTTGGTCATGTATACATGTATTTATGTAATATAAAATTATTAAAGATATACAATTTATTAAATTTATAAGAATATTACATATATATCCGTTGTGTAGTGCCTGTAACATAATTCCCTACGTTATTTACCACAGACCTAGGCTAATGTGGTGTGTAATATAATATCTGTGGAATTACCACAGATATCATATTATTATTATTATTTTATTTATATCTAGTAGTCAAATAAATATTTATGAGTCCTATTTTTTTTTTATTAAAAAAACCTAACCTGGCAATCGGTTTCATAAATTATACAATTGCATTTTTAATTACACGTTCTTATAAAACCTACGTCAATAACTGGAGGCATATAAATTGAAGCATAGTACAACATTAATTATTTTGGGCGTAAAGTACGACATAAAGGCCATTACGCGTGTCTTATCTATATCACTATGTGTGGGACTAAGGGTCAGAAGACGGTTGAAATGGGAAAGTCATATCGCTAACAGTCAGCAGAACGGACGTATCTTTTCAGTTTTATTTCAACCGCTCTACCGTGAGTAATGAATAAAACGACATTGAATGTAGTATGTGTCAAAATTGTTAAGTTTTTTTTACATGTAATCTTAATTTCAATCGTCATCAGCAATTGAAGTGGGATTACATTTACTCCTATTTGGTGTTAAATATCGCAAATGTGACCGTAATTATAATACAAGATTTCCAGAGAAGTCTTTCTTTATAGAATAGGGGGAGGGGGGGAGGACACGAGCCTTTACGACTTCCGACGCACGTCTCTTCAAACTTAATCAACTTAGGATTAAAAAAGAAAAAAGCCGCCTAGTGCTATTCGGAGTCGTACAGCGAAGGATCTATTCGAAAGGAAGAAAGCATATTGTTTTTAAAGTACATACGTTAGGACGTAGGTCGCATTTTGATAATAAGTCCACAGATGTTTTCATTATTATTATGATTGTCATTATTATTTTTTTCAGGAAGAGGTAGTGCCATGCTGCATAGGAGGACTAGATCCACCTATATAACGCAATGGGGCCGGCGCGGGGTACCTCTCACCTACATAATACCACCGTTATGTGACATCTTCAGTGTCGCGTTTCGTGCGGTTTGCGAGTAGCCGGTGACCCATTGGCGGGGGGGCATAAGAGGGAAACGCACATCGGCAGAGTACTTATGTGAATGTTCATGGGCGTCGGTAGACGTAAAAAAATGCTCCGATTGCTCGTTTGCTCTCCCATTCAATATTAAAAAAAGGCACATAGTAACATGTTTGTGTGGGGCGATGGACATGTATCAAATAACTTACCTAATTAATTACGAGGTAGGCAGAGCGTACAGGTGTACCCTCTGTACGCCTATACGCTCTGCCTACCGTGAAGATGTATGTGAAAACGCTCAAAGGAATACGTAGCGACGACATGATGACGTATTCATTAGTATAGTCTCCTCGACCGATTAGGGCCGCGCCGAGCGCGTAACGCCAGAAGTTGCGGATATACGCTACCTAGTATCAATGTATTGTGACATATTTCTTTAATAATAACCTTGATTGAAAAACATTTGTTATAACAATATCTCTGTTATCTAGTACCTGTAACACAACGTCTCCTTACGGTACTTAGTACATGACTAGGCTAACGCAGTGTGATAAGTCCACAGATTATTTACTTATTTATATATTATGTAATTGTATATATATTTTCTACTATCCAAGCTCATTCGTAGTTATGACAGTAAGGCAGACTACAATGTCTTAGGTATAAATAGCGTCATGTCTTTTGGCTCGTGTGTCTTATTTGATCTGTTCTTCATTATCAAATGGAATAATGAACTAAAATATGATGAAAAAAAAAAGTATGTATTAAATCAAATCATCAAATGAGTCTCTGGTAAGTGACATGCTGCATTGTAGCTGAAATGAGTTGGTAAGATAGTGGAGCTACCTCATGTTTACATGACCAACCATTCATTATTATCAAGCTATAAAACATCAGAGGATTTCTTGAAGGTTTAGTAAATATCTTCATGAATAAAATTTGATCAGGCATAATCCCCCATAATAAGGCCCCTGATACGTGACACTATACCTGCCACTTTGCGTTGGTAACATGGTGAGGTTCGTTGAGTAGACCTGTGCTAAATTTATAAACAAACTACATATTTGTTTGAGGGAGAAGCACCCTATGTTTCAAGACTTTCTAATATGATTTGAACTAATTTATGATTATAATTTATACACATAAATAAATATCAAGTCACAAAAAAAAAAAAAAATTTAATTGCAAATAACATTCCTTACTTTAACAGTCTTTTAGTTTAATACACAAATATAAAACAATTAAAAATATAAAAAAATAAGCTAAGCAAAGTGGTCTCCATTGTCTGCAATACTTCAATAACTTCAATGGTCGAGGCTAGTTATCAGTTAAAGTACGCACTCTTTCCATGTGGAAATCCTTTAATGCCAATTGTATTAATTGTTTTAGGACTCTCAATTAACATGGCGTCTAGATCAAGCTGTACACTCTAAAAGAGTCCATAAATAATAATCCAGCTGATTAAGGTCAGCACTAGGTGAAGAGAAGTCTTCAGCTCTAATCAAGTCCGGAACACTCGTTTCAACCATGTTTGTGTGAATCGAGCTTTATGATCTGGTCGCGAGTCTTGCTGGAAGGTCCATACTTTATTGAACATGGTATTATTAAGGGGCCTAACTACCTCCTAAATAATGGTGAGCTAGATACACTTGCGCCGATGTTTTGATACCATTTTCACAAAAGTTTGGCTCCATCACTCCTTCATTGCTAACACCCCACCAAACCATAATTGAAATCGGACAATGCCCACGTTGCACTTTGTAGATTAATTGGGTAACATCCTTAGAGCTCTGTGCATAAATACGGTCATTATGTTTGTTAAAATGTTACTGAATTATGAAAAATTCTCAACCGTAAAGAAAAATTTTCTGTGACAGTAGTTGTTTTGGTTTTACCACCTTATTCATATTTAATTTGTCAGTAAACAAATGATCAGTACATCTCATTTAGGCTGCAACAACTAAGCCATCTCTTAAAATTCGCGACATGTTATTAACTGCTATCTTCATTTCCCGAGATAAAAACTTTTGCTTTCGGACACGCTTTGTTCGAATTCTTTCCCTCACTTCTTTGACCACCTTTTTGGTATATTTGCAGCGTGGCCAATCAGATCTTACTCTGTCACAAACATAGTAAGTCTAATTGAGCCTGTTAATAGTCTGGTATACAAATATTTGACTGATATCAAGTGTATGGGTAGTTTTACAACTTGTATTTGGCTCCATTCCTACTTTGTGCAATGCAATCACAGCGATTCTGTTCACTTCATCAACCCACTCCATTTTAATATCGCAACATATTGTATGATATTGCCACTAAAATGGGAGAACACAATAATGAACGATTGTATGAAAAAGACAGACTTCAAATTCAAATGTGTTCTCTTACTATTATTTTTTTAAGGCGAGAATAAGTATATGAAAATATGGCGAAAACAACAAATAAAATGTTAATTCAAATTTTTTGTCAGTTCTATGTTATACATTGTTAGACTTAAATCTGATGACATATTTATGTTTAGCACGCCCAACATTGTTAGGCTAGCTGTGAAGCTATGAAGATCTGACAAAAAAAGATCTCCGGACGCTGTTTATTAAAATAACTGCCAAGAAGCCAGTAGCTGGAGGCTTGTCTACATTTTAATGTATACTTAAGATTGAAATATGGGCCTGCAGACTATTTTATGACATTAATAACATTACGCTCATTGCACTTGATAAAGTAAAGATTCAATTTTTCTAATTAAGGGCGGTACTTAATAAAAATCCACTTGCTTTAAAAATTTTATTTTTTTGTTTCAAAATATTCTGTTGTTCATATTTTGGTGTTACCTACATAAAAAATTGTGATGTACGTATTTATTAACTGTTCAGTTACTATATTCTCATGTACACATTTTTACATATTTATGTAATAGTTTAAGATTAGCACGAATTATTTAATAGTACAAATCACAATATTAATGGTGGAATGATTGAACAAAGTCAAACTGTGAAAATCGTGTTTTGATGTCTTAGTATTTCTAAAAAAAAAAAAAACGCGTATTCGCGAATCAGAAACAGATCTTCGCGCGCGATTTTTTTTCATTATTTTGTTAAGTAATTTCAATGTTTCTGAAGGTTGTGTACAGAAAACATAAACATATATCATTACTAAATTTTACTTACAAGCAATAAAAGCACTTAATTTTAGCAATTAAACTGTATAGTTAATTTTTGAGAGTAAATTAAGTAAGCGATTAAAATAACTGCAATGCAACCAAATTTTTGAATGCTGTCAAAGCCGTGATGTTGCCAATTTAACATGTATTTGCCTATTGGTTGCTTATTTAATTAATTACCTATAATCAATTTACATTAGTAATTGGTTATTATTATAAATGTGGGTTACTAATAAATATAATGTATTCGATTTAAATGACATTACTTGGCGTGGTAATTTCAGAATACTCTATTGATTCTAAATTATTTTATTAGTACATTAGTACGTTTGTAACGCTAAATTTAGTGTTTTCAATATATTTTATGTATATATTTTAATGAAAAATGTTTCTTATTCTCTATTGACTATTTTGAGTCCGTGTACCTCGACTGCTAGCCAGAAGGTTTATTATTCACTGGTTAAGACGTAGTGAAAAGGCATTTACGCGGACTGCTTAGAGTCTTTAGCACGACCTAGAAAGGTACGTCTCGCTCACATGATACCACCGCAAAGCGATATCTTTGGTGTCGCGTCTCGTGCGGTTCGTGAGGAGCCGGTGGCTCATTGTGGGGTAGAAGGAGGGCAACGCATCGACATAGTAATTATTTGGATGTTCATGGGTTTCGGTAGTCGTAGAAAGGCGCTGATTGCTGGTTTAACCCTATTCTATAAAAAACCATTCGGTGCTTACAGATTTTTTTGAGAAATCTGTAGTTCACATACAAAATTTTCATCCCCAATTCAGGGACCGCTCAAGCAGTGTGCAGTTACAGCTAAAAATGCAGTCCGCGAGAAGCTGATATTTGCCGTTCCGCCAGCAGTGACTAGCTGCTCCCTCCATACACGCACCGAGTCTCAGAAGAAGGAGGGTACAAAGTGTGAAACGCCATGCCAATGACCATGTCCTGTGACATTTTTTATGCCTTGGAATTATCATTAATAGCACAAGGTGTCATCCGCGCATGAATCCCTGAAGAATAAACAATAATTAATTACACCGGGGTTTCTTTACATGTGACATTTCATTTGAAATTATGGCTGAACATATTTTTATTAATTGCCTCAAATAACGCAAATTAAAATTCATTTAGACTAATGTCGCCAACTAAACTAAAGTAAAAAAATAAAACTCATAACTAAAGCTTACACACACACGCCCTCCCTGAGCCCCCTTAAGTATCCAAAATATGTTGATTTTTATTCTAAGAAATCCTCAAATCTTTCAACAATAAAAATATTATTCAATAATATGAAATAGTTTGTTTGAGTTTAAACCCAGTTTCAGTAACAAATGTAGGTGGATAGTATGCGGTGGTTCATTAATGTACGCATATGTGAATGTTGTTAGTCACCAACGGGCTCTGATTTCTCGTTTGTTCACATTCACTAAGAAATCCCTTTCATAAAATTTTATATACTATTTTATCAATTATTTGTTTTGTAATAAAAAGTTATGTAATGTTATGACGGTTTTTTTTATTACTTATAAAAAATATTATGCAACAACCTAGAGCGACGGTACATTTTGAGATAACTTGGTACACACCACACATTGTTAATTAAAAAAAAAGGATCACTTACAATAAGGAATAATTGTGTAGTTTTGTTGAAACCTCATTAATAGTTCCTTGATCAACTGAGATACTACTCTATGATATTTATGCTAAATACGACAGTGATGATGCACTGTTGTTAAAAATACGTGGCACTGGCCCGTGCTACAATTGTGTAGCTTTCTTCGGTTTTACCGCTCGCAGACGCGTAGTTTAGCTATAACGACAAATAAACTAACGTCCACATTTTGAGGTACAACACAATGGATATTAAAATATTCTCATAACAAGTAATTTATTCTTTCGTCCAGTATCAATGACGTCGATTGGTGATGATATTAAAATTACCAAAGATAAGCATTTTTTTTCCACTCCTAGATGACTCAAAATATCTTTATTACCTACTCAGTTTCAAATATGTAAAGATTTAAAGTTTTTTCTTAATAATATACTTCCCTGTAAAGATTATTTTAAATAAACAGAGATTGATGAAAGTTTTAAATATAATCAATTCTACGTAGGTACTAACAATATTGTGATCTTGTTTGTAACGAATGACTTTTCACCTTCAGTGCTTAAGCCTTCATCAATCACTGTCAGCAGTGGATTGGTAAGCTTGATGTATAGAGTAAGGTGAGTTAGACAAAGCCAATGAGAATTTCTCCTAGTCTATGTAATATAAATTACTATCGAGTAATTTATGACTTAATAAAGACTAAGCAAAACTATATAATATACTATCCGCGGCCCGTGGTTCTACCTGTGAAATTCCACATCATAAACATGATGATGTTATACATATAAATAGGGGACGCCCTATTTCGCTAAGCTAAATAGTGCAATAATGTAAAGTCTTTCAGTTATTTTTTCAGATATCAATATGATCAATATGGATGTGTCGCATATGTAGAAATATCTACATATGCGACACATCCACACTGACAGATAGTTAGATAATGTATGGATAAAGCAACCAAATTATAAGGGTTAAGTTACTATCCCATTTATTAAACAAACCTATAGAGAAACGAATATTTTCTCTTAATATAATTGATATAGATATAATTAATATATTACAATATGAATGCATAATAATAATGATATTGATAACAATAACAATAATATTAACAATGAAAAAAAAAAAAAACAAGGTTATTAATTGTATTATTACATTAGCAGCGTCACGCGGTTTCGATAGCATATCTGTCGTTCTCCGTTACTTGTGGCCGTAGCATGATGCCTTGGTAAAGCCTAAAGTAATTCCCGATAAATGATTCCTTAATTAACACCAGTAGTTTCTGGGATTAGCGCGTTCAACTGAACAATTTAATACTTCAGACTTTTACCAGTAAAAAGTAATAAGGAGAAGTAATGTAGTGTAATAGTCCAAAGTAAAACACCTCGAAAGCAAACACGAAATTATAAATATAATTTACATACTATGGAACTGAAATATTATGTTCTCATCCTCGTGGTAAATAAGTGCACAATTAGTGATTCTACAGATGTCCAAGAAAGGTAGATAAGATGCTTTCAATTTGTTTTTATAATTTATATATAGAATAAAAATATAAAATATAAGATAAATTCTCTTTGGCACAGGCAATTTTTGAGACTAGCTGTACATTTTATAAAATTCTTCTTCACAAATATGAAAACAAACAAGAAAAGTATAATTTACATTTCTTATTAACTAATATGTAATTTATCGCTATGGGGCAGCAGGAATTTGATGCTGGGAGTTTCTTTGCTCGTATCCTTTAAACATTACAGTTATTAGTGCGTAATGCTACTTTATTAACAATATTTAAATTCAATAGCCCTATAAGGGTAACTTTTCAATAACCTACTAACAAGCAAGATCTATGATGGAAATGATTCGGTTGTATTTAAAATTTCATTCCCACTGTAATCAGGTTGAATCCACTAAAATCTTTGTGTGGTATTTCGTTTACAACCATTGAAGACCTGCTCGCTGAGTTGAATATATTTCCGTTGTCACCTGTAAAACAAGTCCTTAAGGTAGGTATTTACGCCAGGACTATCGTGGTGCGATAAGTTCGCAGATAATATATTATTTATTAATCATCATATTACCGCCACCGCCATTTTCTTGTACTTAAGTCCGCTTTCATTTAAGAAGACGACGTACTTATTAATTTGTATGAAGCGTTTATGTTTTTCTATCGTCACCTTACACGCAGGATTTTAAGTTGTTTAACAAATTTCATGATTTGACAGTTGCATATATTTTTAGTGTGCACCATAGTATATAGTATTTTTGTTGCTCAATGCAAATATCGCGTACACGTTATTTTGTACATTTTATTTCCTTTTTTTTTGCAGTGTTTTTAATGTGTAGGTTTGGTGTGTAATAAAGAGATATTTATTTATTTGTTTAATGATTTATGTACACAAAACAAAACACATTTTGAATCTACAGATAAGAGAAATCCAGTACATAGGAGCTATTTATTTTATAATGAAATTTCTCCCAGTAGCCCTGCTAAAGGAAAACATGCACGACATACGCAATCAAAGTGTGTACACTTGACAGTAACTTAAAAAGGTAATAAACATTTAGGAATATAAACATTATATAACACATACATATACATACATACAATTATAATCGTAATAGATACATTATATGTTATGCAATAATAAACATACTCAATTAATAATATACTATATTTATTTAATGGAATATCTAATTTAGATAGGGTTTTAATTTAAGATTGACTTGAGTAGTGATCTTTTAGTTTTTTCTTAAAAAGTGTAATTGTTTTACAGTCACGAATTTCATAGGGCAGGTTATTCCAGAGTCTATACGAATGACTTGTAAAGGAGTAGGAATAAAAGTCAGTGCGATGGAAAGGAATGTGAAGAAGTGCACGTTTATACGGTCTTCAAGACGAGTAGTTAAGATGAGTAATGGAGAAACGCTCACGAAGATATGCCGGAGAACAAGTACTGAAAAGAGCATTGAAGAGAAAGCACAAAATTCGAAAATTTCGTCGATGACAGTCATTGTAATTTCTTAAGTGACGTGATCGTATTATTTAAATAAAATAAATAAATAAAATAGCATTTATTCTACCACAATAATACCATGCAGATTTATAAAATTAATTATATGACATTATAATGATTATTTAACATTATTACATTTCAATTGTATTATTTATTTCAGAATTATCAATGATTACTTAATTACATATTGAGTTACTCAAATATTCTACCTATAATTCTTGCTATTACTTAATATACATTTATTGACTTGTTGTAGTCACGTTTGTGGCGTAGGCCTCCCCCATTTCTCTCCACTTTTGTCTGTCATTCGCTAGCCTCTTCCATATTGGTCCACATATTTCTGTAAATATTGTCTCCTTGGTCCTCCTCCATTTCTATACATCTATCTCTAGGCACCTAGTCTCTAGGCACCTAGTCCATAATTTTTTTGGCCCTATTCTGCATACTTGGCCCGCCCATTTCCGTTTCTTGTTTCCTTTCTTATTACTTCATTTCTTATTTTATCTGATTTTTTATGCCAAGCATGCTTCTTTCCATTTTTCTTTGGTGTAGCTTATCTTCTTCTTTCTTACGCCAGGACCATGTTTTGCATTCATACCTCAAACAAGGTATAATAACCATATCATATAGCTTACCTTTTATTTTTATTCTTACTACTATGTTTTTCGCAATTTTTTTCTAGCTCCAATACTTTTTCCATGCCGTCGCTATCCTCCTATTTATTTCCGTCTAGTTTTCGAACGAGATGGTTTGGCCCAAGTATATATATATATATATATATATATATATATATATAATATACATAATATACAGTAATGTTTTCATACCTACCATTTCTTATAATTTTTGGCATTTGGCATTTAATAATATTCCAATTTTTTTGCTCTCTTTAGTCAGTTCGTTTAACATTCTTCCCAAATTTGACCCATTTTCAGCAAAAAATGCTATGTCGTCCGCGAATTTTAAATGCCTTTGGTGTTCTCCGTTTATTTTTATCCCTTGATTTTCCCAGTTAATCTTTCTATATACCATTTCCAATACCATGGGGTGTAGAGTTTTACCCACCTGAGCATTGAAATCACTCATAATAATAACATTTCCCGTTTGTGCTAATTCCAATACTGTTCCAAATATTTCGTAAAATTTATTCAATTAATCATCTTTTTATCTCTCTGTAGGTGCATATACTTGGATTGTAAACAAAGAGTTATTGTTCGGAAGGCTAAGATTCAAAGTCGCCACTCTGTCAGAAAAGCTTTTAAATGTAATTATGTTCTTCTTAAATGGTGTAGGTTTTTTAGTGAAAAGTACCTAAAGTTTTCACTAAAAACCTGCTTTTAGTATGAAATGGTATATATTCAGGTAATTTTCACTTGTTTCTTCACTTCCTTTTTTTGTTTCGCGCGTACCAATACTGTCCCATTTTAACTTTTTTGTCGCATAATCCAGTTTTATTTTTCTAGAATCAGACGTTAATATTCGTACATTTATATTTGTCACATATAGATAACGAGACTTATCTCTGTTATGTTTTTTAGTATTTGGGGGGTCCTTTGTCAATGCTCTCCTTGAAACTTCCGGTGACAAGCCGGTCTAGAGAAAACTGGGGGAGGGTTGCTTATTGTTATTCTATGTCAATGTTTATCTCTTCAGGAGGGTTGCGTCCAAGATGATAAATTTTATTTGCAAATACTTTTTTCTGTCTGTTCGGCCGGTGTTTTTCTTGTAATTATTGGGTTTATTCCAAATTAATTAATTTATCATAGCGTTAGGTTATTTTTCAGTTCTTCCTGTAACTGTGTAGTCTGCTTCAATATAAAAAATTATTTGGTTTAGTGACTTCCTATTTAAAAAAAAAATCTATTTTTCTGCTCGCAGTGGTTAGTGTTACAACAACAGGTCTTGGTCGGTCGTTATTTCTCCCTAGTCGCCATATATTTTCTACTTCCGTGTTGTGGAAATTAATTTTCATCACGTTATTAATAATTAATATCTATTATGACCTGTTGTAAATTCCTATTCTTCTTCACAACTGTGTTCCGTTCCTCTATTCTAAAGAAAATAACATTTTTTATCATGATCAGACGTTTTAGATTCTCTATAGTTTCTTTGTTGGCTTGCAATCTGTTTTTCTAAGTTCGAGGTTCTTGTTTCCATTAGTTTGAAATTTTCATCGATTTTATTGCAAATTTTCTTGTTATATTGTGTTCCAAATTTCGTATATCTTCCTTCTGTTCGGCGAGATCTTGTTGTATTTTTGCTACTATTTTTTGTAAGTTTTTATTTATCTTGTTCTGATATTAGATCAGACTCCCGTTGAATGATTTTTGTATTTCGCTGGAAAATATTTAGTAATTTTATCTGCGTTGCTATGGCAGCGGTCCCTGTCCATCCATGTCCCTTAATTTTTACTCCATTGAACATGAAATTAATCAAAAAGTGTTATGATACATGGATTTGAACTATATCCCTATCATGTACAACTTGACTCCATCTCCATTCGACTTGATTCGAAAATATGTACCATTACTTGCCAACTGTTTCCAGGTAAGGATTGTACGTTGCGATTAGATTTTAATTTTTTTGTTTTTCTTTCACAACACCTGCATGTTAAATAGTTTGTACTTAGAATTTTTGTTCAAATTAAACATTTATTTTCCTGTCCACTAGGAAGTAAAGTTTTTATTATATGTCTACCTACTTATGAAATTGTACAAACTTAACGTGAAGGTCCCCCCAGTATATAACACTATTGAGGCTCACTGTTTCACTCATATTTAACACACCAATTAAATGTTATTTTATCTAGATAGCATTGTCACTTCAAAATTATGCGTGGAAATTTATAATAGGTCGTTATTTACCCCGTTAAGAGGCAATTAATTGTTTAAATCACAATTTATATACGGAATTGCTTATTCTTGTACAAGCGTTACCTAGCGACCTCCCTTTAGATATTTATTTTTTATTATTATATATCGATATTTTATTAAATACAGACGTCATTCCGTGGTTTCACCTGCGAAACTCCGGTTATTTTGATCGTAGCATCATAGTGTATAGTCTATATACCCTTTCTCTAGAAATTGACATTCTGACACAAAAAGATTTTTTCTATTTGAGCTACTAGTTTAAGGGAATATGGCTTTCAAACAAACAAACAAACTCATTAGCTTGATATTATCAGTAAAGACAAAGATATAGCTTGCATCTCTAGTGTGCGCTCACCACGGAGAGATCTGACTGCCCTCCGGATTTGCCCCTTTTAGAAGGCTATGACTTGTGTCTAAGAATTGTGACCATACCAGTCTCAGTCTGAACCAGAGTAGAGGGCAGCCCTCCGCCCCAACGGAAGAGTGGAATTCACCGACTCGGGGATCAATTTCCTTGCTGGTTTTATTAATTTAACTTTTCTGGTCCCAATAGGTTTTGGGGCCAAACCCGTCACAACACGGATGGATAACGAAAAAGCACGGATGGGACGTCGAATTATTGGCCGTTGACCAATTGATTATACCCCTTTCCCAAGGGAAAAGATGAAGCACCAACTAGCCATCGTTGCCCAGGGTGTACCACGGGGTGGATCCGACCACCCCGAAAAGATGTTTCCTAACCTAACTAAATGTTTTAAATCATTAGTTAATCGAGTTATATGTAGGTTGTCAGTTTTAAAAGTAAAAAAGGAAAACTTACTAGTAAGATAAATTTCATAAATTTATCCAACTAAAAAGTTTCACCTGCAAAAGTTTTAATTTGATTAGTTTGGTTTATTTTATCTAAGATGGAGCAGATAAAGAAGTTTTTTTCCTATTTGGAAACAAGTTAACGAAGGTTTACCAAAATAATTAACTATGGTGCGTAAATATCGATTACGTCTGTTTTTATTAAGCGAACAAGGGTTCTACTTTCCTTGTTATTTTTTTATTTTTTTCATACTAAGATATGGTGTGTTATGTCCCTACATTTTTTGCCTGAATTTTTAATACTCACAAAATGCAAAACATGCGACAAAGCAACAAAGGAAGTACTAAAAATCGGTATAATGTTGGAAAATATTAATAATGGTAAGCATATTCAATCACAGTTGTATGGTCCTGAGTGCGAGTCCTGGCTCGGGATACAGTGTTCTTGAGATTTTTCAGTTTACAATAACATTCCGAAGTCAGGAAGAAGGCCGTGTTACAGCCCCATACCTCAGAGTTCCCGTTAAGCTGTCGGTCCTATGCTTGATATCTTTCCGTTCGTATCGGAATGCCATTCCATCGGAATTACAAAAAGAGGGATAAAGAAAGACACTTGTGCCCACGCACACAATTGTGCTCTATATTATATAATAATAACATCTGTGGACTTATCACTATATATATAGTCCTCTGGTAGAAAATATATTTAAGATTTTTATATGTTTAAGATATCTTATATATTTAAGATTTTTATAATAGAAATACATGAAATATATATAAAGACATTCATGACCTAAGCAGGATCTGGCGTAACACGCGGTCTAACCACCACATTAAAAATTGAGCGAAACGGTCGTCAAAAAAATGTCCTGTGTAGTTGGCTAGACTCTAAAGAGATGACAGCCGTGCCCAAAATTCGGCTAGGATAACATTATTATTATTATTGTTTATTACTAAATGTAATAACATATAAAGCGATAAGCCAATGCTAATTCTAAGTTAATCAAATATTAAAGTATCGTAAATAAAGGACAATTATAATCCAGCCGGGGTCCGAAACGGAGCGGTGCAGTCATCGCTCTACGCGCTATAACACCGTTATATGAGCAAATGAGCGAAAACTAGCCACTTCTCTAAACTAGGCTTTAGTAATAATAGTAAATGTAGTGCACCAATACCACTAAATCTAATATTACCATAAAATCTAAACATAAGTATTAATTACATTAGCATTAAAAGCTTCAAGTTATCAACTTAAGCAGAAAAACCGAATTTAAATTTGTTAAAAAGTCTCATTGTCGTTATTATTTAGTGTAAGCCGTATAGGACTTTCATTGGTGTATAGTGCTACTACATGCTAATTGTAGCATAATGGCCGCTCTGTTGATTTGTAACTGATAAACAATTACAAAGCGCTTATATGGTTAATGTCAATTTCTCAACGGAAATACTACAGATTCATGTATTAATTATATCTGTAGGTTAGCTTGTATAAAATGCATATCAAGAAATAGTAATTTTAAATAAATTATATAATAAATACTAAACATATTAAATACAACATCAAACTTAATTGTAGAGCTGTATAAATATAAACAGTTACATATAACGAAAAAGCTGGAAGATGGTAAAGAATTAATTAATATGATAAGAGTTTTTAATTCTATGGCAGTTTATAACTAATATTTTATATTAGAGAGTGTTCTATTCTTTCAGTTACGAAATATTGCACTGATTTGGATAAATTCCCTCCTCTTCCAAAAGATAACATTTGAGGTATCTTGGTATAGATTTTACACGAGTATCCCTTATGTAGTAATTGCAAATACGCGCTTGATTTAGTAACTAATAACAATAAGACGTATCTCTGGCTTAGAATCATGACGTTAGGAATATATATATATATATATATATATATATATATATATATGAATATGATGCTAGTTCACATATTGATTTTTAAGTTTACGGGAACATTACAAATAAAGTTACTTTTACGGATTTTAGCCCGGTTTATTTTATTTATTTAACTAACCCGAATTTTCAGAAGCTTTATAGCAATGACCACGGGGTCACGTGTGCATTAAGTACCCGAATAATTATAATTATTTAGTCGTCGGACTAGTTAAATAATCAAATCAGCGTCAATAAATTCCGTAAAATTAGGATTATTGTGATGATGACAGTTCACTTAATAAATTGTTAATATTATTGTCTCCATTACTATTATACATATAATCTACACATACCATTAATAATTATATAGAAGATCAACTCTGTTACAATCGCAAATTTATGGCATTTCATAGCCACCCCTTTATATGGATTAACTTATCGGACGTAGCTTTCATTGGGTGGCAAAAGTAGAATTAATTCCATCATAGCAAAATAAAGCCTACGTCGCTCTTAAATCGGTTTTCTTTAGAGTATAATTTTCCCTCATCGGTTCAGTGCTGCTTATGCTGCAGCGCTTTGGTGTGGACGCTCTCTTGTATGTTGTACGTCATTACGTAATAAAATTAAAGCTGGTCTTTGGGTGCGTAATAATCCAAAGACCAACTTTAATTTTATTGACGAAGGTCTACAAGTCATGCAGCATGATACGGCGCTTCCAGTATTGGCCGGCGTTCTGCCTATTGATCTGGAGGTTCTTTGAGCGGGACGCGCGCAGGGGGAGTGCGTGGGGCTCAAGGGCAAGGAGTGTAGGGAAAAGAAAAGCGCTATCGCGGACGACGTCATCTCCACTTGGCAGTCACGCTAGGCCGCGTGTGCCGATGGGAGGGAGCTGTTCCGCTTCATTCCAGAAGTTACAACGCGACTGGCATATTAATGGGTGGAACCTGAGTACGTTATTTCACAGATACTAACAGGGCACGGGTGTTTTAGAGGTCGCCTGCACAGGATGGCGTTATGTGACCTGCAATCATGTCATCTTCATGTCCTTGAGGTCATGAAGTTGAAACCAGAGACCATGTACTTTGAGAATGTGACTTGTACAAAAACGAGCGAAACACCTTGAACGACATCGAACGGAATACAGTGGGTCCAGTCTATCATCAGGAATTGGTCGCAACGGAACAGAGCTTCAGGCCATTGAAGAAATTAACGCATACATGGCACGCGAAGAGGAAGGATAGGTAACGACATAGCTGCATCAAGATAATCAGAACTGACGAGGCCGATAACAACTTCTATATTTGTGGTGTCAGGCCCCAGAAAGGGGAGAGTAAAATAACGAGAGGGCACTTTAATAACGTGTAGGGAGTCAAAAATTGCACGTTGGGGAACAGAGCCGGTGAGCAAACCCTCGTGCATCTCCCATGATTCGCTCCATATACCGAGAGGTGGGTAGGAGCATGGGTGGAGGTGGCTAAGTGATCGGTTCAATACATTCAAAGATTACCACTGTAAACAAACAACGAAGAAACTTCACATTATTATAATATTTACTAAATTAGTACAAATAGGGATATATTAATATTGGCCACCCGGACAAACAACACAAAACCCTACAACATAGACCTCGCTTTACGGCTGTATGCACTGTCACAAAGTTGGAGCTATAATTTTATAATTGAATGTGCATTTATACATTCAACACAATTGTACAACATATATATACATATAATATTTTTATTTTTATTTTGTTTCACGAACTATCCAAACATCATTAAAAACATCATCATCAGCAACAACGAAGTCCACTGCTGAGCATAGGCCTCCCAACTAGCGCCACGGCTCCTCGCCACCTTACTGAAGTCGTCAGTCCACCGAGTAGGCCGCCCAACACTCCGTCTTTCGGTGCGGAGCCAAGAAACTTTCGTCCCCAACGGTGACCTCTATGAACAATGTGGCCTTTATATTTCTATTTAATCAATTAAATATAATTTATTTGCCATAATAATTTTTTTCTGAATTAGTAGTTGCTCAAAACCCAGACTATTTATATTCTAAGAACCTGAAAATTATACTTTAACTGCACCGTACTCACAATATAAAATAATGAACATTTAAGTTTTGTTTAAAAAGTAATCCTTACTGTAATAAAATGAAAAAATACTAGTTTCAGTGTTACACACCCCTACATGGACATGCATTAGAATTTTACAATGAATAAAATTATAAAACTAAATTGAAATTCATTATGGAAACATTGATCCATTATGTGAGACGTTTGAGATTGTAGGACCTTTTCTAACTTTTGCAATAAATAAATATGTAGTCTTTTAAAAGCACCATCTCAGATTGCACGTGTATTATTCAAAAAGAAAGACTTCGAAGGATAAACTAGAGGCGAAGAGAAAAAACAATCCGAGGAACACTGTACTACGGCACGTACTATTACGGGATATACGGATACGGCGACATCTTGTTACACACTTCAACTGGGGCTTACGTATCCATGTCAAATGACACCAGAACGTGTCAGGTGGAACATAATAAGTTAAGAATTGTAATATTATATTTTACCGTATATTGTAGAATAACATTTTTGGCTTTGATTTTCTTATATGATAGGGGGGCAAACGAGAAATCGGGGATATTTTACGACTGCCGACGCACATAAACATCCACATAATTACTACCGATGCGTTGCCATCCTGTCCCCCTCCCCAATGGACAACAGGCTACTCACAAGCCGCACGAAACGCGACACTGAAGACGTCACTTTACGGCGGTGTTATGTGAGCAAGAGGTATCTCCCTGGTCGTGCCGGCCTAATTCCTTTGCATAAGAGGAAGTAATGTCATGCACTACGCATAGCACTACCTCCTCCTTTTTTTGTTGAGGCGGTGAAACGCATTTACGCGCCTTCCCCGGCACTGGGTGGTGTCCAGTGGTGGTGGACTCGCAGCACATGATAGTACCGGATACCCGCAAAAACCACTGCGAGTGCCATCAGTACCACCTTTAGTGAGGTGCCCCGGAACAAGAAATCATCAAAGCACCTCGACAGCTAGCCAGTCCTCTAAGGCACCAAGTCCACCTCCACAGATGGGGTTGCCCCGCACTACAGGACAACCCCACGGACTTTGGGACAGTGTAATGGGGTGAGCTTTCCATCCTCGCCCCTTGCTTTATAGAGGGGTACCGAGAGCGATTCCTGCTGATCTTTAAGCTCTCTCCTCTAATAAGAGGGATGAAAAGAACCCCTTCGGTACAATTGGCTTCGCTTGGGTTCACGCCTACTAAGCCCCACTGCTACGACAAGGCTAGAACCATGGTGGGGACACTACCAAATCATCAGCAGCAGGGTACCTCTTCTTGCACTTCTTTATACATTTCAATTAATTGGTGTCTCAATTAAGCAATTCTAGTTAGAATGATAACTTAAGATCCACCTCATACAATGATATGTATTATATTGTCAATTATTAGTATATTTTTATTAGTATCTGACGGGGTATAGGAATATTTTATATGTGGAAATAAATGAAAGCGATCATCAGCGTGCAATTTTATTTGAGGTAGTGACAATATCTATTGTATTACAGCTGAACTTGACCACCAACGGCCAAGGAGGTACCATGGATAAGGCGCAAGAGTGTTTTTTACTATATGAAGTGCTCGTGACGAACTTATTTAAAATGGGCTTGGACGCTCCTCTCACTTATATTATACAGGCGAAGAGTGAAAGCTATGCTGTCTTACGGTTTGCGATAGTCCAGTAGCTCAATAAAAGTGTGGGGAGAAATTGACAAAGTTAAGGGATGGACGACCTCACCGCTATTAACTTTTTATTTAGACGGATCAGCTATACATAAGCTTATTTATTATACTTGTACATTGTGTTTAATCACTACGTAATAGATGGTTATCCACTACAACTCAATTAAACACGATGGTTGATGAACAAATGATACTTGACTAACAGTGAAAGTAAGTGCCGCCAACCCTTTAAGTGTTAAATTATTTCCCTTAGTTCCTATTTTCTTTATTTAGTTACCTAAATAAAGAAATAAATTAATATTTATTGAATATTTTGTTTAAATTCTGGCAGATATAAAGTTTATCTTTCAGAACTATTTCCATTTTGACTTAAATATCAAACAACATGTAACTAAAATGAACATTAAACAATTCAGATAAAACCAAACTCATCAGCAGTGTAACAATAAAAAACAAAAACATTTTTACAAATTTTTCACAAACACGAAAATACATTAATCAAAATGTTGTAATAAGAAATATTCGGATCGCTTTAGTAGATGAGTTCGTTACATGTATGCCTCTATATTGAGGCTACAGGAAAGTGCGTGCCATACATAACATTAGGTTACGTGGTTAGACACCATTAGCAGAGATTTCGCAGTTACACCCTGTCTCAATCACGATGCCTATTATAGCAGGAAATGTCATTATAAGAATGGTACTTAACTAAGCAATATATGTCTATTGCTTTTAATTACTTATTTTACTTGTTACAAACACCGCTGGCTATATATAAATACTAATAGTAACATTCGTGGACACGCTGATACCTTCTACACTTCTATCACGAGCATGACTTAATATTCTGAATTTAATTTAATTTGCGTTCGCTAAGATTATACAGTAAGCTTGCTCTTATGCACCTTGATTACTTATTCAGTCGGCAACGAAATTGGTGCAGAGTTTATGAACCAAGTTTTCAAGTTACCTTTAAATATCCTTTAAACCCACAAACGCTTACGCGTCTCAATTTATGTTGAAGAGACAATGTTTAACTAGTGAAAGTTTATGATTATAAATTTATTCGTAGTAGAATACGTTTTCTATTTACTAATAAGTCTATTTCTATAACAGTCTAGTGGAACTATTTGGTAACGAATTGGTCAGTATGTTTAACTAATTGACCAGCGTTATTATAACGGCGACTAAAAACTTTTAGGTGGCAGATGTATTTTAACGTATAATTGAAGCCATAATGTTACGAGTTCGTCATAATTAGTAAATCAATAGCTTAGTTCTTGCAAAAATTTTAAAAGTTACCTATTTTCTAACGGGGACTTTACATAGAGGTAGTTTTTATTCTTAATCATTATTACGCGTCCTATTTCTCTTAAAATATGCAAATGACATGATATAAGCACCAAATTATATCCTCATAAGATTATATCTCGTGGATGAAGTGTGTGCTTTTTTAATTAATAAGTAATAATACGCTTGTCTAATAATGCTGTTCAAGTCACACATTAATTTATTACAACTTTTTTAACTAAAATTCCTTGGACGTACGAAAAATGCAACATTTAGCTTAATTAAATACTATTGTATTAATTGTAATACATGGTACTTATGTATAATTAACTTATGTATAATTAATCTACAATGAGAGCACACGCAGTTACAACTGTTAGAGAGTGCTTTGTATTCTGACTTAGTTTACAAACATCGATACTGTGCTTAGCTAAGAAATGTAATGTAATGCTACACTTAATCTTCCGTAGAAATGTAGCTATGATACATAAGAAATTTGAAATAGCACATGTGGTTTCGGAGATTAGTTCGTTGAACAAGCTCGTTACTTTTATTATATTAGTATAGACTAGATATTTTGTTTACTCGTCGAAATAAATAAATAGTTTATTTAATTGACAATAAAGATTAAGTGTATCATATAAGGTCACAAGGACACAAATAAAGGGCATAAAAATGACCTTAATCGTCGTATGTGAGAAAAAGTTTGTGCATAAGTTAATTTATTTTAATGTTTAGCATAAGCACATTACTGTTGCTTTATGACAGACAGACATATATAGCTTTATGACAGATCTATCAGATGGATCGAATAAACTTTAGCATTAGCTAAAACTTCAATTAAATTGTATATTTCACGCAAAACTAAGGCGTAAATCCTTATCAGGATCTACATTTTTAACAATAGCAATGAGGTTTCAAATACAGTATCCAATTCATAACTCTACATATATCTATTACATAATGTACTTTTACTACCCTCTGAAGGATTCATATTGCTAATTTTGGCAAAAATGTAAGTGAAAATACGTTTTCTGACGTATGTGTAGTTTTACTTCCAATATAACTCCGAACAAAAAATACATCGGGTTTGACGTGCAGTTCAATATCAATATTTTTCATGCTGTTTGTACTGACGTAAAACATAGGAGATTAATAAACTGAGGATCGCGCAAAAACCTGGGTTATATTGAACAACATTGTTTGATGTATTCGTTATATCGTCGATTAAAAAATGTACAATCCTTATCGTTCGCTTCTGCTGTAATTTCACGGCTTTTTTGTTTCATTAATTTAATATGCTTTTATAGTGTTATCACAAAATTAAAAAAATAATAATATGTAAACTATATTATGATCTGTGACTGATGCTAATTGCAGATAAAGATAGAGAAAAAAATAAATGGAGAAAAATTACAGCATTTTCATAATTTTAATTATTTTATTTGTAACAATTGTGTTTTAAAACTTAAATATTTAATAAAAAGGCGTCTTTGTCTTTTTTGACTGGTAAGGTTTAAGGTTCTCTGTGTAGAAGAAATGTCACTTTTTTCGTTTTTCCGAGATTGTCTGACGCTATATGCCATTCCCAAATCATGGTTAAATAGTTTTTTTATTTTCTGCCGGGAACCTACATATTCATGTCACAATGCACGAATTATTATTTCATATAAAAGGAGCACTACTCCTTTTTTCTTTCTCTGTTTATTAAATTGAGATGTAATACGAAGATCAAATAGCACTACATTCTTCAAATATTTTATATAAGGAATGTAGGACAATCCGTAAAAATTGTGGTAATGGTACAATAATTATATGTGTAAAAGACCACCCAAGTGGGAGCCAGACAAGTACCCAGATAAGACATCATACCCTCACTATTACTAACCAATATTAAAAACTTTATTTATTCCGTTGTTGTTCTTGTACTATTTTGTATCTATCTTGGATTGTGAATGTGGAAAGACAAGGATGAAATAAATGTATTAAAATTATAACTAAACCTCTTATAGTCTATTTAACCCCATGAATCCCTTTCATAGAATCTTATAGAATTTATTTTAATATATGATAACAGATTGACATTAGAATGAATGCAATCACACGTGAGTGCTGCACTTTTTAAGTGAGGAAACTTTTTTTAATACCATATCGGTAGGACAGTGTTCCAAGCCAGCGCTCATAGAGGCCAGAACATTGGTCACGATCCGGTGCCGCAGATGTTGCACAGGACGTCGGTCCTGCGGGACACTCAACATTTTTTCCATTTCTTTTGCGAAAATGAAAGGAGACGGCAGCATTCCAGGCTGCCTCGGTCAAGTGAGAGGTCCCCAATCCCAATAAGCACTACTAAACTATCCAACGTTATATTTGCGGGATACCCACCGCATTGACGGCACTTGGACGTAGGCTCCCGTTGAATGTGGCAGATACTTCCCAAAGCATCCGTGTTCCGTCAGTATCTGTATCAGATGGAAGGACAGGCAGCCACGCTTCCTGTCCAGCCTTCCTTTATAGAGGCTTTTACCACCACAATTCATACTTTTATACTTTTAAACAATAGTGACTTATATTAAATTTTGTTTTGCAAAATATAGCTGGAGTACATATTTGCAGATATATGAGCAAAATTAACTCAATATATACCACAATGAGATCTAGATTTAATTATTCTCATTTTCCCTAACTGTTCTATAACCGTTTTTTCTGATTCAATAGTCCGTGGGGAAATGAAAATAGTACGTATTTGTTATTACAATATTTAATTAATAGAAAGTAAAATAATATTTTATTTTAATTGTTGTATGTTTTTTGGTTTATTGGTATGGTTCATTGTGGGTTTGAAGGTGATATATATGGATATCGGTATATCTTTATCTAAGGCTGAGCTTGATGTGCGACCTGATGTTAGTAGCTAAGGTTGATGTGTGGCTTGATGTTAGTATAAAAAGATATTAAAGTATTTGCCTAATTTTTTTTATTGTATCTATTGGCATCACTGTCTAAAATCGAGATATCAAATTTGGCTATATCACAGTAAATATGGCGGATATTTAAGAACGAGAATTCGGTGAATCGTTACCCCGCTACAATAACAAACGGCCCTGTTTTTGGAAATGGCCAGCCATAATGTTATACGGCAATTTGTACAATATGACTATGACATATATAAATGGGTTATGTCATTTGATAAATACATTACTATAATACCTAGTGTTAGATAATTATCATAAATCGGAACATCTGATGAGAAGTAGCATAAAATTTCAAAACTACCACACAACTCGTCGCCTTAAATCATTCACGGAATAGAGGAAAACGAGAACATATATTCTGCTCGTTTCTTTTGACTCTCACAAGATAATTTTAATGCCAAATTTGTACCTCTCGTATCCAATTTATAATTCAGTACGCCCTCTATAGTAGAAATGTATTTCTTTACGTCTGCCTCATATGTATTTTCTTCTATGAAGAACGGCGCCGGTCCACGTATGTTGAACTTATCTCTGTTTTATGCAGTTTCCATTTATGTTATTTCAAACAAATCTACTGTGGGCGATATATTTTTGAAAAATATCTTAACATAAAAGACAGTAAGTACTGTATTTTCCGGAATGCAGTATATTAACCACTGACTTGGGTTCGGGGGATCGAGCGCACTAAAGTACTACTACCGACCTTAACACGAACAATTTTAATATAATAAAACATTTTTATATTTAACGAGTGGATGAATCATACCTAACGGTTTTATCGTAGTACCTATTAAATTAAATATTAAATTAGATTTTTGTAATGGTTTCTTTTAAGTTAAAATAGCATGTGTAGTTTATATTAAGGATGAAATATATAACATAATGTTTCCTATCGCCTCTGTGGTGTAACTGTGCGGGTGTCGCCTGTTTAGACCGTTAGCCGCGTGGGGTCTTGGGTTCGATCCCATGGTCGGGCAACTGTTATTAAATGTTTCTCAGATTATCCTGAGCACTCATTGTATTGTCCGGGATTGGAATGTGCCCGAAGTGGCCATAGCCTTGCCACCTATGACATTGGGAACGGGGAAACGCATTTACGTGCCTTCACCGGCCCTGGGTGGGGTCCAGTGGTGTGTGGGACTCGCGGCACAATGTAGTGCCGAATACTCGCAAAAACTACCGCGAGTGCTGCCCTTGGAGAGGTGCCCCGGAACAACAATCATCAGGGCACCTCGACGACTAGTCAGTCCCCTGAGGGACCAACTCCACCTCCACTGATGGAGTTTCTCAGCACTACAGGATATCCCCACCGACTTTGGGATAGTGCAATGAAGTGAGGTTCCCATCCTCGCTCCTTGCCGCGTGCGCAAAAGTGCCACCTCCTGTTGCTCTTAGGTCACCTCTTCTTATAAGAGGGCTACCGAGAGCGATTCCTCCTCCTGATCTTTAAGCCCTCACTTCTTATAAGAGGGGTGCAAAGATCCCCCTCGGTTCAATTGGCTTCGCCTGGGTTCACCCCAGGCTACTAAGCCCCACCGCCACCACATGGCTTGAACCATGGAAGGATGAAATATATAACATAATGTTTCCTATCGCCTCTGTGGTG
>JAFELO010001000.1:0-56672 GCA_017140195.1 Eumaeus atala
TATAAGACATATGACTGACAGAATGACAAACTCACACACCGCTTACGGAAACGTGCCCGGGTTCGAATCCGTGAGACGTGAGCTTAGATGAATAAAGAAATAAAGTAACGCGATCTTAGAGAGCTCTAATAATAAAAACAAAATATGATCACGGCTTCTAGCCGATTTGAAGCGCAAATCGACCCCATCCGTCGGTGGGTGGGGGAGGAGGCCGGCCTCCTCTGACAAGCCAAACCGAAAGACTCTCCTTATACACGTCCCGTAAAATTAAACGGCACCGTGCGCGCGCCGTCCCACTAGCGTGGGGAGGGGGACCGTTTCCCCCTTTTCGGTCCCAAAAATAAATCACGATAGGGTAATGCCCACAAAAATTCCGGTATGCTTCTTCCCATCTGCGGGAAAAGAGGGGGGTCTGTCCCCCTTTCATCTACCTAAAACCTGAAGACAAAAAGTCTTCCGTAGACCCGACGAACTGCAGGGGCGAGGGCAACAGCTCCGCCATCGGTAATAGGTCCCTCTGAAAAAAAAAAAAAAAAAAAAAAAAAAAAAAAAAAAACGTAGGTTCTTGTTATTCTTGAGGTCCGAGGAAGTGGGCACGGTCAGCTGCCATATTGAAAAACGTCTCGCAATGACAATCCGGCTAATCGAGGGCCCTTGGGTCCGAAGATGGAATTCTGCTGCCGTAATTGAGCCGAACAATTCCTCTGAACACAAAAGAAAATAGAAAATAGAAATTTATAAAGAATAATAAAAAAAATCATCCTATAAACAACAAGTTAATATCTACGCAGTGCCATCTGCACGGCAATGCAGTGTGGGGAGCACTGAAATGAACGTCGGTCGGCACGCGACGGACAACTGAGCTTCTCCGACATTGATATTCATTGACATCCGGGAGATAAGACGGAAGACAGTGACTATTTGGAATACTTACCATACAATAATAAAAGAATATTACATATAAATGAACACATTCAAATTATGAAGTATAACACAAAATAAATGAAATAAAATATATATTCATTGTAATGATAGTCTTTTTTTATACATTGTGATAAATATTTTAAAAAAATTGTTGTAATTATAATACCCATATTACATCTAAGCTTAAGTGTCATCTAAAAAAAATACAAAAAATAATAATATTTATATTTAAAATTATTTATTGTTTTTAGGGATCGTAGAGGCGGTGGTAAATTATTCCAACACTTAGTGGCCGAATATCTAAAACTACCCCGAAATGCTGCAGTTCTGTGAAGTTGGATAACGAATAAGTACGCAGATCCTCTCGTAATGTGAGTAAGCTGCTCACCGCAGGCACAGTGACGCTTGCCGAATAGCCCTCTTTCTGCCATCGTTTGCCCCGACGTAAGAAACCTACAAGTTCATTGGCCCAGAGGCGGGCGGTGGTTCCACGTCTATAAATAGACCTGCTTATAAATGAAGTTAAAGTGACCAAACGTCTGTGTATGTAAATCCCCGCTGGAACAGTTTCAAGGAAAGCAAGGTTGTAGCTTGAACAAGGTGATGTGTTGAATTTTAAATAGTTGCTGATTTGATACGGACTTACCTATGTTTTTGTATGCAGATCATAGCTTTCATAGCTTTTCTTTAATTTATGTGAATAAATATTTGTCAATACCATCGTATGCAAACGTTACATTATCTGTATATAACCTAATGGCGCCATCTCTTATAAATGTTAGGTAGCCTTTCATCATCATTATCAGCCCTTATCGGTCCGCTGCTGGACATAGGCCTCTCTCCATGAACGCCAAGACGACCGATCTCCTGCTACTCGCATCCATCCCGAATCGGCTACTGCACGGAGATCCTCTTCCCACCTGGTGAACGGTCGACCAACACTTCGTTGTCCTAAACGCGGCCTCAACTCCAGAACCTTACTGGTCTATCTGCCATCTGTTCTTCAGAGTGTGTGACCAGCCCATTGCCACTTCAGCGAGCCTATTCGTCTCGTGATATCGGATATATATAGTTCTCTACCTTATGACTTCGTTACGAATTCTGTCGGACAGAGAAACACCCAACATAGCACTGGAAACTCACAAGCCGCACGACGAAAATCAGAAGTCTAACCATAGACATCACAGCCTGTGGTCCCACGCTCCGTGCCTTAGACACGTATTAACCTATTTTCCAAGGTTAAGCTAGTAAGTAATAACGCAAATGGTACATTTAATGGGCGACATTAAACAGCAGCCATTGTTAATAGTTACACACGTAACGCGCGCTACACTTGAACAAATGTTTGCTTGTCGCCCGCAGTCCGCACGTACAACTCGCAGACGCAATGTACACTCGACGTGTACCTACTGGCGGTGCCCCGTGGTTTTACCCGCGTAATATTCAACCAAGGCAAGGAAACGATACATTTGACAAGATTTTTTTATTCCAGATGTGCACACACATTTTTAACCTAAATTCTCTGAGTAGTTTCTGCATGAAAGAATGACGGACTACAGAGAAATGATGCAACTGATTTTTTAAATCTTGCATTAAGCGGTAGCTTAACACAGATAGAAGCGGACAGAACCAGAATCCAGAATACAACTTTGTGTGTTTTTCTTTCCGACAAATATGAAATTGTCATTGAACGTGAACTTAGTGCTGTGAACAGCTCTGGGCATTATATTTATCCATCTGCTGAAAAAGTTTAGGGAGACTCCAAAGCCTTCTCTACTCCTATGAACTGTAGGGGACAGGCAATAGCATCGCCACCAGGTGGTCTCTACGAAAAAAAAGCTTTGAGCTTCTAAGTGAGTAGTACATTTCAAGTCAACAACATGATTTACTTAACGACCAGCGCACAGCCAAAGCGGCTGTTTCTGGTTAGTTGTCTTGATGTCAGAAGGGGAAGTTTCTTTCACCCGAGCTCGCTCATTCTTGACTTATTGCAGGTTAACTCCCTATTCAAAATCCAAAAATATATCTACCGTCAGCCCAAATCCTTCGCCACTAAGGATTACGAGCATTTAGATAATGTAGATAGAGAAGAGATGCTGTAGGCAGTTATATAACTGGCCGCCTTGGTGAGTAGAGAAGCAAGATGAGAACACATTACTATCTTTGTCTATCTAAACTCGCTTGCACATTGAGCAGAGAGATATGAATGAGAAAGAGAGATAGCTAGCTCGACGTTAAAACTATACCACAAACAGTGTGTGTGGTGATTGAACACACAATTTATAACTTTTCATCTATTTCGATGTTTCTTGGTTCATCGAAGTATTTTTTTAGGTTCCGTGCTTTTAAAGAAAAGCGATTCCTACATGACTTATAGGATCACTTTTTAGTCCGTTCGTCTGTTCGTCTGTATGTCTGTCAATATCTTTAACTCATTAGACCCGTGGAGGGATCAAACTAAATTTAATGTAAAATACCATGTCTGATACCCTTTGAAGTCTATATTATCTCTATGACGAGACCGCGAGAAATAAGCTGCTTTTGCGTACATATGCAGTTAATAAGAATGACGATGTTTACACAAGTGCTATTATTACATTATTACCTATTAAATTATTTGTTTTAACTATCATTCTCCTAGGGATGGGGCCAACTCTATTCATCGATAAAGGTACACCTTGAGATATGTGGGATTGGAAAAGTCGAAAAAAAAACCGGAGTCTTTGTATGGAAGAGAGTTATGAATGTGGAGGAGACTTGGTAGGAATGTATCGCGATATGTGGAGTCTTCTACTCCACTTCGATACTGGCAAGAAGATGTGTGTAAAAAAACTGAAAAGAGTGTCCTATAGACTGTCGACGAGCAATAACATGTTGTATGTGGTAGGAATGTGAGTGAAGTAAATGAAGCCGTCCTAAAATCCAAGCTTGCCTTCCGAAATTTGTTAATTGTTATTAGGTATAACAATTAACCAATTTACCCTTGAAAATAAGACAGGATTACCTGCGAGTGGACTACCTAAAGTTAATAAGGGTAGTGAGTTTAAGAACTCTGTTGGGACTCGTACAATATGCTTCCCAACACCAATGTCATTATAGACACCTGCGTCTCCTCGCCTCAAAGCCGATGTATGATGATGAAAGAATGTAATAACAGATTTAAAGTTTTTATAAGTGCAAGCCTCGAACTCTTGCTTCATTTTTACCCGACTGGGGAGATGGAGCTTGAAAGGTATATAGATATATATTTTTTACATACATATTTAGTTACATGATAATAGCATTAGAGTTTTAGTAAGAGATAATGCCATGCTACATAGCAGCCGAATTGTGTCGGAGGGTTACTCCTCGCTCAAATGACACCGCCGTAACATGGCACCCAGCCTGTCGCGATTCGTGCATTTTGTGAGTCGCCGGCGGCCTACCGGAGGGAAGGAAGGCACAGAGGAAGCCCTGATGAACCTGATCATCCTGCAGGCAACAACAATGCGGATGTCTATGAACGTCGGTATTCGTCAAAATGTACTGATTTATCGTTTGCCTTCCTATACTAAAACAAATAAATAAAGCGCTGCGTCTATATGCATTCACCTGTGGCCTATCGTACATGTTTTCCTGGTGATATAGATCATTTTTATGTTTTTCCTGATTGTATCCGTTTCCCAAAATTCAGGCAAGGCCGATCCGTAGCTTTTGCGTGAAAAAATAATATAGTCCTGCCTACAAACAGTCTCATTTATAATAATAATAGTAACGATTACTAAGTAACTTTTTCTATAGTATAAGGGGACAAACGAGCAATCGGAGCCTTTCAACGACTACAGACGCCCATGAACATCAGCTACTCACAAACCGCACGAGACGATACACCGTAGGTGTCACTTTAGGGCGGTATAAAGTGAGCGAGAGGTACTTCCCTGGTTGTGCCGGCCCAATTACGTTGCATAGCTAGCTCCTATGCAGCATGGCACTAAGCACCTCTTACAAAACTGAAGGTAATTTTATAGTTTAGAAACGTTTTCCCATCCCTATGTTCGGTGTTTGCTTTCCACCATACGCCACTATAAAATTGGTATTTTAAATCGATTTGCTATAGTCAAATTTTGGTATTCAGTGAATAAATCTGGACCAAAGATGAATTTGACGATCGCCCTACTCCTCTGCCTCTATGTAAGTTTTTGTGAAATATTCATTGCGTAGTATTAGTGCGAGTGTCGCTAAAATTGCGAGTCACGTTCCCCATTGGTATAGTGACCAGGTAACGACGGAGAGTTTATTGTAATCCACACCAAAAGACCCAGGGCGAAGCCGAATTGGGCCGGCATGACGGGGTACTTGTCGCTCACATAATACCACCGAAAACTGATCGTTGCCTCTCGTGGTCTAATGGTAGCATGCCTCGTGGTCTAATGGTAGCATGTTCATCACAGACGTGAGGTCCCGGGTTCGAATCCCGGGTCGGACCATACAAAAAGTGTTATTAGGAATTTTCTCAATTCAAATAACTGTCTGGAGCTAGGAAGTTGGCGGTATTACACCCCCGTGCCTCGGAGAGCACGTTAAGCCGTCGGTCTAGCGCCTGATTTCTCTCCGATCGTGTCGGATCGAAGCCCCATCGGAATAGGAGAACGAAGGAATAGGGAGTGCACTTGTGTCTGCGCAAACACTTGAGCACTATAACATGTCCCGCGCAGATGGTTCCCTCAATAGGGATGGCCGCTGTAGCCGAAATTCGGCTAGGACGACATTATTATTATACTGTCACGTTTCGTTCGATTTGTAAGCAGCCGGTGGCCTATTGGAGGGCAGGGGGTAAGTAGCAGTATCCGCATGAGAATAATGCGGATGTCTATTTTTGTTGATAGTCGTCTAAATTCTCTGCAAGGGCATATACTATGAAGTAAAACCCCATAAGTGTGTGCGCACACAATCACGTTTCTCAGTGCTCATAAGGTAATGTTAGAGTTGCCAATGGCATGGCATATGGCACGACCGCAGGGGATTCAGAAGCAGAATCCCATTAACCTTCGGCCTTCTGAATCTGTGGCACGTCATATACGAGTGATTGTCTATCTAATCTCGGTTGCACATTGCGCAGAGAGATATGAATGAAAAAGAGAGATAGAGATTGAACCAGTGCTGTCTCCTCCCACGTTTTAGGCGGCCGCGTTTTAGGCTGGCTTCCCACTCTATCTACATTATCTCTATGATGAGACGGCCATGAAATGGATTTTGCGTTCATTACCCACAGACATTTCGATTCGAGAATTCTAGAAAAGATTTCCCTTGACTAAAATGAAAAGAAGCCGTCGTAGGAACTGCCCATAGAAGTATTTAAAAGATATACGTACAAAACCTAGCTCGACGTTAAAACTATATGACAAACAGTGTGTGTGGTGATTGAATACCACTTTTTAGTGCTTTGCTTGCGTCATTTTCAAACAATCATCAAAGATCAAACTAAACTTAATGTAAAATATTATGTCTGCTACCATTTGAAGTAGTCCGCAACCTCTAGAATCACAGAAAAAGTCACCTCTGAATCAATGAATCGAAATAAATAATGCACGGCACTACCTCTTGTTATGGCACTACATCTTACTACTTAGGACTGCCTCTTATGGTACTACGGCAGTACCTTTTTACTGCATGGCACTATCTCTTACTGCATGGCACTATCTCTTACTGCATGACACTACCTCTTACTTCCTGAGGCTACCTCTTACTACATGGTACTACATCTTATTGCATGGCACTACCTTTAACTGCGCGGCACTATCTCTTACTGCATGACGCTACCTCTTACTTCCTGGCACTATCTCTTACTGCACGACGCTACATCCTACTGCGTGGCATTACCTCTTATAACATGGCACTATCTCATACTACCGAGCACTACCTCTTACTGCATGACACTACTTCCTAATGCATGACACTAACTTTTACTTCACGACCCTATGTCCTATTGAATGACACTATCCCTCACTGTTTGGCACTACCTCTTATTACATGGTACTACCTCTTACTGCATGTACCTCTTACTATTCCTAAATTGGATATGTTGTATTCCATGTTTGGTCTTATTTCTCTTCAGGTTTTGAGGGCTGATGCGATAAATAAAGCAGGTAAGTACTTTATTTAATTGTTGTTCATTTTCTGTTAAACGTTTTAGTGTCGTGTACACACAATTATTAATTTAGTAAAGAACGCGAACAAAAAATCCGTCAATTTGTCGGTATTAGCGGTTCTTCTCAGGTCTAGGCGAATCTTAATTTTTAGATAAAGTCTTAACACGAAATAAGGCAGAGGCTTAGTTCTTTACACTGCCGACAGGTCAACGCGCTATAAGAAGGTTTTATTTAAAAAAAATATTAGAAATAATCTACAGAATGGATTTTCATGCGTTTTTCACCAACGGGAAAGGATATTACCGAGGAAGGATTGTTTTTTTTAAAGAATGTTCTTCTGAATCGATATGATGTTCGTCGAAGAATTTGATTGTTCATCATAGGCGAAAGCGGGCTGAATGCTGGCAATATAACATAAGAAAATATTATTTTATCTAAGTATATCTGTTTATTATGTAGTACCTATTATATTATTTCAGAAATAGAACGAGCTTTAGACTCGACTTTAAATAATGGTAAGAAAATCTATTACTTGTTGATAACTTTAAAGCCATTAAAATAAGAAATATACGCTATCTACCGTCACTTTCTGGTCAACACAATAACCCGAAGGCCAAAAGTAAATCGATGTCTCGCTTACAATATCTGTAGGCTTGACATCGAAGACGTCTATTCGCGCTCTGGTACAGTATGCCAACGTACTGACGAAACAAGATGAGCGCCGCGCGGTAAAAGGTGAACGGGGAGGGGCTCAAAATTCCAGCGAGGTGTACAAATAATGTGGCCGCGTAGTAAAAAATAAGGGTAAAACAATTCCTATATAGATTATTTGTAACCTTTTACGTTGTGTACTTGGGAAAAATTATACGTAGCTGAGAGAAGCCATCATTAATGACTTGTAACTCACCACGTAGAGTATAAAATTGACCATAATGTATTATAACATGCAGATGGGAATTACCAATACACCATAAAAGAAGAGGTGGACGCATTCGGTAAGCCGGTCATCCTGCTGACCGCCGCACAGACGGGTGAGTTGAGGTCGCTTATCGTAACTGTAGAAGATGGTAATGTTAAATTGCAGCTGAATCTGAAAAGGCGAGGGGGTACGTTTTGTCTGTCCCCAAAACCTCTTGTATGTCCCCAAAACCTCCTGTATTGTCACCAAAACCATTTGCAGTGTACCCTAAACCTCATGTATACCCGAAAACTTATTGTAATTTCGACCAGACGTGCTTCTATAGACACTAGACTGATAGGGGACGGGGTGAAAAAATGAAAGCCTTTGATTGTGCTGATGTTTGTATGCGTTGTTAATTATCTACCAAATTTTTATAGCATACGGGAAATAGGAGCCAGTTGGTCAGATCGACCAATTAACATCCGTATGCGCAGATGATTCACCCTCCTTAACCCAAAGGAATACCTTTCAATGGGCATACGGCTAATCAGAAACCACTCGAAACGCGATAGCATAGCCATCACTCCTAGGGTGGTGTCTTGTGAACGAGAGAAACATTGGAGGGGAGGAGGAAAGGAGGGAAGATTAATGGGTCCGTAGTAGTAAAATGGCTACTATTTCTCGTTTGACTCCCTACCCCCCATACGATAACAAATTTATACACTAGTCATGCCAGACCAGCTTCCAGCATGGCACCTCTCACATAAATAGTTGCGGAACTTTTACGAGTTTTAAATATTTACTAGCAGTAGTCACTTCTGGTTACTAATAAATACCGGCTCGTAGATGTGGTTCTTCTCACTCATGTACGACTGGCGTGTAGGCTATGCTATCGCGTTTCGTGCAGCCCTCCCGCGCCTCACCGCCGCCCCTCCGATACCTTATTTTGCACTTCTGCGCAACGACCGTCTTTACCCGGGGCTTATACTATAATTGATATTTCATTTTCAGCACCAGATGTCCCGGAACCCTCCTCAAACTGGTATTCCAACAGCCAATCTCGGCCCATCACTTCCAGTGACTCACATTGGAACAACAAATATAACACGCAATCTTCAAATCTACGACGTTCTTATTTAAGAAATTACAACAACGATGAGGACATTGCCTACTCAAGTAGTTATGGCAACAGTTTCTTCAGGAGAGAGAATCAACTCCGAAATTATGGCGGTGACACTCATGACTCGTATGCAGAATCTGCTTCTGATACTTCAGAAAGAGATCAAGAGTTCCCTTATAACAGTGGTAAGTTTGTTCACAATTTCGGCTAATTGGGTACGGGTTGACATGTATTCTTATTCGAATACATGTCAACCAAACCAATTAGCCGATCAAAAAAAAAATAACCTACTAACTAGGTAGTAAAGAAATTTCAAATCGCCACCTATTTATCTATCTACCGGGATTTAATTTCTCATTATATATTTATCATTCCTTGTACACAGAAAAAAATAATTAAAAACAGAATCATTACTTTCAGTGCAAATATACGGCTTACTGCTGGTTTGTGAGTGAGTGAATGGAATGACCTACAGCTATTATATACAACGTGAATTGTAAAAGACTTGAAATATTTACACATATAACTAAAATGATATCAAAAAATACTTAAGTATACGAAAAACTTCTACGATTATAGCATCATACTTTAGGAAATATGCACATCGCATGATATATAAGAAAGAAAGAAGGACGAAACAGTTACGTTTATTTGACTACAAACAAGAGACATACGCGTACATTCCACACACATAAACAATAAAAAAATTAAAGTAAAATTAACACTAATATAATACTTAGTATACCATTCATTCATTCCATCATCATTCCATTGGTTTAGTTCGGCTTAAAATATAATAAGGTAAACATGATAAATATGGCACCTGATAAAGGGTTCCAACCAAACCATCCACCGAGTGCGTCACATCTGTTGAGCATCAAATTAAAATTGTTATAAAATACGTATCATACGTACTATTTCATACAAACAAAAATAAAAAGTAAAGAAAGATAAAAATGTTACTGAATAGTTTTATTAAAGTATACAGCTAACACAAAACAATTGGACCAAACAATATCGATAGAAGCTCGCGCGGCCAAAGGTCAAAGACCCCGGGAGAGTTTGAAATGAGATTCAATTACTGATTCTGTAGTGTCTTTAAAATGCCCTTTATTCAAAACTATGAATAAAATAAATTAATGTATATATTTTTTACAGGCATATACGAGTATGCACCAGATTATGGATTCGACGTATATCCTGGACCGGCAGGAGTATCTACTTACCCCCAATATCCATACCATCCCGACCATCCATACATAACCAATTACCCATATAACCAACGCTACATACCATCACCCAGATTTAATATCCACCCTAATTTTGATTATTTATCACCCCCAGCTAATCCAGTCAACTACTATGGTCCTGGTCCAGTGATAAATTTTGGAGAACCAAGTGATCCGAGTCAGAGTTTACCAATCGGTACTGTGCCGCAGGAATCTGGCGTACCAGGTGGTCCCACGAATAGCCACCCTCTAATCAGTACCTTACAAGAACCAATTAGCCCGTACCGATATAACCCAAATTTCCCTCGGAATGTGCCTATTCAACCTAAACTTGGAATACCTTTTCCTCAAGTCAAACTCGACACACAAAATGTCCCCATTTCTGATATACCTAGAGAACCAAACCATCCATCAATTCGTATTGCACCAAGTAACCAATCACCTATTAAAACACACTGGTCTGGTCCACCAAAACCGACTGTACAAAATAATCCCCAAACAAATAAACTTCGAACTTATAATAATCCTGGCGTAAGTAACAAAGCGGCCCCAAGTGCCTTACCAAATCCTACAACTAGCAGCCAAACAATAACGACTACAACTAGTTCCACAGCTCAGAATAATCCCCAAACATATAAACTTCCAACTTCTAAAAGTGCTGACGTAACAAATAAACCGGCTCCAGATCCCACAACTAGCAGCCAAACAATAACGACTGCAACTAGGTCCACAGCTCAGAATAATCCCCAAACATATAAACTTCCAACTTATAATAATCCTGGCGTAACAAACAATCCGGCTCTTAGTGGTTTACCAAGTCCCAAAACTAGCAGCCAGACAATAACGACTACAACAAGTTCTACAACTCAGAATAATCCCCAAAGAAATAAACCTCCATCTTCGAATAGTCCTGATAAAGCAAACGAACCGGTTCCAAGTGGTTCACATAATCCCATAACTAGCAGCCAATCAACAACAACTACAGCTAGTTCTACTACTGTAACGAATACTGGTGCTTCAGGAAGTTCCACTTTAACAAGCAGTAATATTAAGAACAATCCCCAAACAAATAAACCACCAAATTCTAGTAGGCCTCACGTAGCGAACAAACCGGTTCCAAGTGGTTCAGAAAATCTCCCAAGTGGTAGTCAACAAACTAAGACTGCAACTAGTTCTACAGCTCAGAATTATCCCCAAACAGTTAAACCACCAACTTCTAATAACCAAGATGTAACAAACAAACCGGTTCCAAGTGGTTCTTATAATCCCACAACTAGCAGCCAATCAACAACAACTACAACTAGTTCTACTATTGTAACGAACACTGGTAGTTCAGGAAGTTCTACTTTAACAAGCAATAATATTAAGAATAATCCCCAAACAAATAAACCAACAACTTCTAGTAGGCCTCACGTAGAGAACAACCCGGTTCCAAGTGGTTCAGTAAATCCCCCAACTGGTAATCACCAAACTACGACTGCAACTAGTTCTACAGCTCAGAATAATCCCGAAGAAATTAAACCACCAACTTCTAATAACCCAGATGTAACTAACAGACCGGTTCCAAGTGGTTCACATAATCCCACAATGAGCAGCCAATCAACAACAAATACAACTGGTTCTACTATTGTAACGAACACTGGTACTTCAGGAACTTCTACTTCAACAAGCAGCAATACCAAGAATAGTCCCCAAACAAATAAACCTCCAATTTCTAATAGCCCTCACATAGCAAACAAACCGGTTCCAAGTAGTTCATCAAATCGCCCAACTGGTAGCCAACCAACTACGACTGCAACTAGTTCTGCAACTCAGAACAATACCCAAACAAATAAACCTCCAACCTCCAAAAGTCATGATGTAGATAACAAACCGGTTCTAAGTGGTACACAAAACTCACCAACTGCTAGCCAACGAACAACGACTACAACTAACTCTACAACTCAGAATAATCCTCAAACAAATGAACTACCAAATTCAAGTAGCCCCGACGTAACAAACAAACCGGTTCCAAGTGGTTCACAAAATCCCCCAACTGGTAGCCAGACAACTATTACTACCACTACTTCTGCATCTCAGAATAATTCCCAAACAAATAAACCTCCAACTTCTAATAAGCCTGAAGTAACAAACAGACCGGATCCTAGTGGTTTACCAAATCGTACAACTGGCAGCCAACCAAAAACGACTACAAATAGTTCTACAACTCAGAATAATCCCCAACCAAATAAACCTCCAGCTTCTATAAGTACAGATGTAGCAAACAAACCGGTTCCAAATAGTTTACAAAATTCCCTAACTGGTAGCCAATCAACAACCACTACAACTAGTTCAACAACTCTGAATAATCCCCAAACAAATAAACCACCACCTTCAAATAGCTCTGACGTAACAAACATACCGATTACAAGTGGTGCACATAATCCCACAACTAGCAGCCAATTAACAACAACTACAAGTAATTCGACTACTGTAACGAATACTGGTACTTCAGAAAGTTCTACTTCAACGAGCAGTAATAGCAAGAATAATCCCCGAACAAATAAACCTCCAACTTCTAAAAGTCCTGACGTAACAAACAAACCGGTTCCAAGTAGTTCACAAAATCCCACAACTGGTAGCCAACCAACAACGACTACAACTAGTTCTACAACTTTGAATAAACCCCAAACAAATAAACCTCCAACTTCTAAAAGTCCTGACATAACAAAGAAACCGGCTCCAAGTGGCTTATCAAATCCAACAACTAGCAGCCAAACAATAACGACGACAACTAGTTCTACCACTAAGAATAACCCCCAAACAAATCAACCTCCAACTTCTAATAGTCCTGATGTAGAAAACAAACCGGTTCCAAATAGTTCACAAAATCCCACAACTGGTAGCCAACCAACAGCGACTACAACTAGTTCTACAACTCTGAATAATCCCCAAACAATTAAACCACCAACTTATAAATGTCCTGACGTAGCGAACAACCCGGCTCCAAGTGGCTTACCAAATCCCACATCTAGCAGCCAAACAATAACGACTATAACTAGTTCTACAACTCAGAATAATGCCCAAACAATTAAACCATCAACTTCTAATAGCCCAGACGTAACAAAGGAACCGGTTCCAAGTGGTTCACAAAATCCCACAACTGGCAGTCAACCAACAACGACAACAACAAGTTCTACTACGGTAACGAATACCGGGACTTCAGAAGGTTCTACTTCGACAAGTAGCAGTACTAAGATTAATTCCCAAACAAATAAACCACCAACTTCTAATAGCCCTGACGTAGCAATCAAACCAGTTCGAAGTGGTTCACGAAATCCACCAACTGGCAACCAACCAACAACGACTACAACTACTTCTAGTAGTCCCAGTCTTAGAAACAACCCGGTGCCAAATGATTTGCCAAATCCCACAACTGGCAGTCATCCATCAACGGAAACAACTAGTTCTACTACTGTGACGAATACTGGCACTTCAGGGAGTTCTACTTCGACAAACACCAATACTAAGAATAGTCCCCAAACAAATAAACCTCCAATTTCTAATAGCCCTCATGTAGCAAACAAACCGGTTCCAAGTGGTTCACCAAATCCTTCAACTGGCAGCCAATCAACAAGCAGACGCAATACTGAGAATACACCCGCAAAAGAACCATCCAATAGTCCTGGCGTAACAGACAATCCGGCTCCGAACGGTACCGAAAAACCCACAACTGTCAGCCAAGCAACAACGACTACAACTGCTGCTGTATCGAATACTGAAACATCGGGTTTGGATGCATTATTAAGTAATTCCACCGTCGAGCCGAATATGTCATTAGATAAAACTGAAGAAAATCCAAATTCAATAGCAAACAGCAACCCACAAACACCTACTGGCGAGCAAAGCAAGCCTGCAATTGATACACCTAACAAAAACCCTCTTAACGATGATTTGCAAAAGGATGATGAAGTTTGCGATTGTGATGAATGTGACTGCGCTCATGGCTCCATCGGTGATTCACCAACAACGGAAATTGATTTAAAACCGACTGACCAGTCACCAACTACTCAAGTATCCGATGAACCCATAGACACTCCGATTATACTGACAATTGTCACCACATGTGAATACTTAGATGATAATCAGGAGGCAACAGCCTCACCAACAGACCAGCAAACAAATAGTACGTCACTGATAACTGATAATTCGTCAATTGTTCCATCCGAAAGTGATCTTTCTCCGACCGATCTTCCGAGCATTCAGTCCGAAGCCCCCACGGCTTCAACTAGTCCCATACTTGACATAAACGATGACTGGGATAGTGGTGAATCGTTTGTTGGATATACAGAATATGACTTATTCTTTGACAGCTCTTCATATGATGTAACTGATGAATCTAGCGATAGCGATTCTTCACTGATTAATTCATCCATCCCCAAGGATCAGTCACCATCGGGTGGTATTTCAAGTAACGGTTACCAACCCAGCGATCCGGGTAAGAATAATATAGATAATATAATGATAATATCTTATAGATGACACTCCTCAGCTTAACCTCGTGTTAAATACATGCACGGCATACCCACTATGCCATCTGAGCCAAGTTGACCCAGGGTTGACCATATCAGACAATTATATTCAAGTCTATTTCCAGATTTTATTACATTCTAATTCAGCCAGTCCTCAATATATCTCGTGGGTGAAAGCAGAGTATGTGGTTGTCAGTTGTCCGTTAGCAAAAAACTGGCATGCCTATGCCTATGCCTACGCCTATTTCGGTGATCATGATGCATCTTCTCAATCCAATGCGATACTGTGATCCATAAGTGTGATACTTTACTCTACAGAAGGAGACTGAGGCACTCGAACATTTAACGTTGTCGTGATATTACAACCTCGCATCTCATAGAGCCAGCTCCGTATCGGGTAGTACTTCTTGGTCACATAACACCGTCCTAGAAAACTAGTAAGACTAGTGAGGCAGGAGAATTATTCGGATTGCGGATTTCTACTTGCGTCCATAGTTTTAACTACGGACGCAAATAGACGGATCTCAATAGCACAATTACACTTGTCTGTACAAGGAGTGAGTGTAGTTGGTCTTGTCTGTGCTACGAGTGAGCGTAGCTACATTTCCATGTGCTACAAAGGACCGTAGCTACACTCGGCAGTGCTACGAGTGAGCGTAGCTCCACTTGCTTGTCTACATCACTGTCGCATCTTTTTGGCGTGAGTCTAAGGCTGCCAAAGGATTTCCAATTCAAAAATATATTCTTTTCAGACAATGCCTATTGCATTTGTTTCAAGAACTGCAAGGCAGTGCCTCAGTATATTAGAGAATTGATAAAGCCTTACGTCTAATATTCATTAGTATATACTGTGACGAAGAAAACAAGAAATGCGCTCTACATAACGGATGAAAAGAAAAAATAATCAAAGAAGAAAATGCAAAATCTTGTAAATATCGGCATTATAGTCATCGCTCACTGGACGACAGACTGATCAAATTAATAAAGGGAGATATTAGGAAAGAGAGAACTTATTTTACCCAATGTACACAATACCGGGTAAATCCAGCAGGTACAGTCAAAAAACGTATTAACATCTGAGGGCTTTGGCAATTGTAAATTTGAGTTGGTGCGAATATTACAGATATGAATTGCATTTGAGAGATATTGTATATCCTTTTTTATATGTATTTATTAGCAAGTGAAAACACCCGACCAACGGAACGGATAAAAAAAAAATTAAATTATTAATCTATTGATTGGTATTTTGTTATGTTATTTATCAACTATCCCTGCGGTTTCACCCTTGTATAATCTTTCCCTTGGAATAATTAAAAATCGTAGTTATATAATTCCAGGTGGTAATGAATATGTGTGAATGTCAAAACCGTGCAGTAGTAGTTATAGAAAGAGGTAGTACCATGCGGCATAGAAGGATTGTATGGGCACCAGGGATGTACCTACCTACCGTAGTGATATCTTCGGTGTTCGCGTTTCCTGAGGTTTGTGAGTAGCCGATGGCCCATTGGTGGAGAGTAGGAAACGAGAGCAACGCATTCGCAAAGCTTGTATGTGGATGTTCATGGGCTATTCATTCGATAATCATAAAAAGGCTCTGTTTGATGCAGATCCGTTGCCCTCCCCTGGGCCTCTCCTCCGATGGACCACCGGTTACTCACAAACCGTAGGACACGCGACAGCGCAGCTGTCACTTTACGGAGGTGGTTCCAACCACAACTTGTGCTGCATTACAGCAGCAGTAAGCCGGAACGACCTGGGAGGTCCTCTTGCTAACATAATACCGCCTACAAATGACGGCTACTGGTCTAGACTATCGCGTTGTTTGTGAGTAGCCGGTGGCCCATTGCAGGGGACGGGGTGTAGGATCGGAACACATCTGCCTAGGTGGATGCTAATGGGCGTGGGCGTCACCAAATGGCTCCGATTCCTCGTTGGCTTCGATACACCCCAATGCTATAAGAACACTCAATACATCTTAATTCGGCCATCAGTTCGACATGTTTGCGCAGAACAAAGAATCCGAACTATTAATAGTCCACCGCTGTCAATGGAATCACAATAATCGTTCCCCCTGCGTCCATTTGTTTCTATTTGTTTGACAATCTAAGCCAAAGGGTGGACTGGGGATACATGGATCGGGGCAGTTCGATGTAATGATTTTTCTCTAAAAAAATATAAGAAAAGTCCTTGAGATTTAGGTGTGATCTCATAATTTTCATTAAATATCCCGATACTCACAAGTTCCACGGAAGGCGTCTAAAACATTTAATTCTGGATAGCGAGAGTATAACCGGCCTATGTTGTAAAATACAGCGAAACGAACGGGGAAGCATCTAACGTTTCGCTCACACAATAACGCTGTAGAGTGGTGCTGTGTGCTGTGCTGTCGCGTTTCGTGTGGTGTGAGTTTCCGGCAGCCCATTACAGAGGAGGGGGAGGGGCCCCAAATCTGCTTAACAAATATGTTTTATATTCTAAATGTCCGTAGTCGCTGCTAACCTTCAACTTCACTAATATTCATAATTATCGTGTAACTTGTAAATATAGAAGCATGAAATTACCGTTATACTGAAGATAGATAGGTATGTTTGTTATATATAAAATAGGAAAATTCAACGAAATTAAAGAAAAATATCAGGGTGGATACATTTCCCCCCGTGGCACTCTATTCATTAACATAGTTTTTCAATTTCCACGGATATATAAAGCGGGTCCGTACTTTCTCACCATCAGTGAAGACCGGCACTTCTCCTCCAATGAAGCATTATTAATAACAAAAACAAAATGTCCGCCATGGTTTACAGTTTAGTTTATTCGTTTTTCATTTTCGTATTTGTAGCGGCCGGTGACAGCGCGAAGGTGAGTAAACACCTTTATCATTATTCTTACGTTATACTCAACTCCTATAAATATCATAAGCTGTAATGAATTATAATTGTTACCATTGACGGGATATGGCATAACATTTACGATTTGCTTCACCGTAGAACTAGTGAGCATGAGAAAGGGGCGATAGCAACATTATGTACTGTTGCAAAAATCAAAATCAAAATAATCCTTTTTTTTCTTTCAAAACGGGACTTAACAAATCTCTTTTTGAGCGTCATTACTTTATCACTTTTTAATTATCAATCTTAAACGTTTTTGAGAATAAGTATAATATGAATAATAAAATAAATTTTATATTGATTAAATTATTATAGTAAAACTACTTTTACGGATTTTATTGCGGTTTATTTAAATATTTAACTAGCCCGAAGTTTCATAAGCTTTACAGCTACCATGGTGAACGTCCGACGTAGCTAGTTGAATAATTAAACAAACCGTGCTTAAATCCGTCAAATTATTTTTATTGTAATGAGTAACATTCACATAAACTTAAGAAACGGTTAAAATATTGTGCAATATATAAACTAACGTGTAAGTCAAATGTAATATTGTAAAACCTTTTCCCAGAGATGTACTAGGGATCCACCTGCACTGCTCAACTTCCTCCCTTTCTGACACTGCAGAGTTTTTACACTTTTATATTATGTAATATAAATATAAAAGTGTGTTATTAAGCAGACCAGCACCGTCTCACGGTTTATCTCGCTCCTATTGGTCGTTGCGTCTTTGGTCTACAGCCTGCAGCCTTCCTCGTTAAATTGACTATCACTAAAATGACTTTGCAAATTGTACCGGTGATTCGTGAGAGTAACACGTTCAAACAAACAAACAAAAAACTTGTTAAATTTATTGTATTAGTTAATAGAAAAAAAAAGATACTAATATATTATTTAAATAAATATAGTCAGTGATCAGCGGCGTGTACAGACTGACTGCTCATTTTCATCCCTCATAGACGTAAACATTGTTATTGGTAAAGTAAATATCCTCCTCGTCGAGTCGTCTCCCTCTGTGCTGAGGATCGTGACCTCTACGAAAGATTTTGTGGTCAATTCTGTGTCAATTAGTTCAGTATGTGGCAGCGAGTACGGCATAAGCAGCAGTGGTGTTTAATGTTGTTCGGATCTGGTCGGACCAGCGCTTGGGCTCCGTCCTCGTGGTCTCCTTGCACCCACTTTGCCGGTGACCATTATCCTTTCCAGGTTCTCACCTCTCGTCTAGGCGATGTGACCAAGTAAATCGATAATTCGCTTTATACAGATGGTGGACGGGCGAGTTGTTATCCTTCTACAAGAACTGATGCATTAGATCTGTAATCCGACCATGGGATGCCTGACATGCGTCTCCATCACGACATTTCAAATGCACCAGTGCGCGATCGGTCCGCTGTCCTCAAAGCCCAAGTCTCAGCACCGTATAAAATATGGAGAAAACCGAGGTTATGACGAGATTCCTCTTTGTCCTTATGAAAATGTTCCGGCTCGTCCACGTGCCGTGAGGCTGTGACATGGCAGTCTTAGCCACGCCGAATACATCTGCCGCCTCCGAACGTCGGAGCAACACGTTCCGGTGACATGGCATTCTTAGCCACGCCGACTACATCTGCCGCCTCCGAACGTCGGGGCAACACGTTCCCGTGACATGGCATTCTTAGCCACGCCGACTACATCTGCCGCCTCCGAACGTCGGGGCAACCCGTTCCGGTGACATGGCATTCTTAGCCACGCCGACTACATCTGCCGCCTCCGAACGTCGGGGCAACAAGTCCCGGTGACATGGTATTCTTAGCCACGCCGACTACATCTGCCGCCTCCGAACGTCGGGGCAACACGTTCCGGAGACATGGCATTCTTAGCCACGCCGACTACATCTGCTGCCTCCGAACGTCGGGGCAACACGTTCCCGTGACATTTCATTCTTTGCCACGCCGACTACATCTGCCGCCTCCGAACGTCGGGGCAACACGTTCCGGTGACATGGGATTCTTAGCCACGCCGACTACATCTGCCACCTGCGAACGTCGGGGCAACACGTTCCGATGTCGATAATCCTGGAGCCTAGGCAAGGGAAGCGGACAACTGCTCCTAATTTCAAAACTCCTGTAAGCTCCAGTTTCCCTGTCAATCGATCGCCATGACTTTAGCCTTCGACTTATTCTTACTTATCAAGAGTCCCACTTCATTGCTAACGCGCTCCAATGTACTAAAAAGTGTGAGCGTCTCAGCTTCATGTGCTGCCAAGAGGATTGTATCATCAGCATGGCGCAGGTTTGTGATTTTAGAGCTTCCATTTGGTATACCTCACTCCAGAGCATCGCATGTCCGCGTCATTATGTATTCACCATAGGTATTGAATAGAATCGGTGACAGTATACCAGGGACCGAAACCGTTTACTCTTAAGGGGGTATTTGATTTGATATTCCATAGACTTGTTTTCAAATATCAATCCGATTAGACTAGCTAAAGGTTAACCAAATAGATAGAATTAATTCGGGTAAGCACTAGCTAGATACGTAAACCCTGTCGTAGCTTACCCATTCATTAGGTTTTTTTTATAGAAGTAGAATGAAATCATGCGCGGAAAAGTGGTAAACATAATGTAACCCTGTCATGGTAAGTGCTCGTGATACAAAGGATTTTTGCCATGCAGAAGTCTATGAGTCTTTCGCCGCGTTCGTTACGAACACCTGGTGCAAATTTACTTTTACTTACTCTAGGTCTTATATGGTAGTCACCGGTGATCTTCCCCTTTTTATTAAAAACATATTTGAAGTAACTAAGAAAAAAAACGCTAAGATACTGAAATAGCATGTTGTGGTCACCGTACTGCTGACGGGTTTGTGTAGTGACGTCACAGACGATGGCGCGTCTGCTCTCTTATTAATGGCCCATACATCGTTCCTAATATTAGAACAACACATTCATTAGTTTGTAGGACTATTTTGGTAAAAAAAAAAATTGTTTTTTAATACATATTTTTTGAGATATTATAATAAATATCCTAATGCAGTGATGAAAATGATTCACCAGTCACCTGTATCACCATCATCATCATTATTATCAGTCCTTATCGGTCCACTGCTGGACATAGGCCTACATCAATGAACGCCAAGACGACCGATCTCCTGCTACACGCATCCATCCCGGAGCGGCTACTACACGGAGATCGTCTTCCCACCTGGTGAACGGTCGACCAAAACTTTGTTTTGGAGGTACTGGAGTGGAGGCCGCGTTTAGGGAAACGACGTGTTGATTTTGACAGCCTTTATAATTAAATGTAAGCTGACTTCCACTAGTGACCTACCTCTAAATTCTAATAGCCATTGGCTATTGTGAAAGTTTGATTACATTCCACAAGCGAGAAAGATGACCTACCCCGAAATTCTCGTAGTCAATAAGTACACTTCAAACACCCCTGTTATACCCCTATAACTATGGCTTTGCTATCGCGTTTTGTGAGACTGTTGCAAAACATGGAGGGGATAAGTGCTATCCTTCATTCAGATAAGATAGCACACCCAGATAGGCGCTCTGTTTTGTAAAATCGCTAACCTAAAATGCAGCATCTACGAAAAAACCATATTTGAGTAGCACTAAGCACCCTCCCGGCACTTAGTTCTACTCTAGAACACTCTCTTTTGCTAATCTCTATGTTTTACAGGGTTTTTTCTCCTCGGCAATTACGTCTCTGTGGAGATGACTTTATGTCTAGTTTAAGTACAAATAAACTGGGCTAGTTGATGATGATACACACCACGGTTAGATGTTTAATGGTCCCAAACTGTTTCCAGGGCGATGGATCTGGTAAGGGCGCACACAACGACCACGGGGGACTGTGGTTCGGTCCCCGGCTGGGCAAGCGGTCGCTGCAGCTGAGGAGCGAAGAGAATATGTAGTAACTTTTATTCAAAAATTTTTTTTTGTGTTAATTTCTGTGTGTAGAATATTTCCGCTCGGTTGCTGGATATTTCTATAAAGTGCTTTCTTGAAAAGCGGATTGTGTCCAATTTGAGTAAAACATTTCCAACTAACGTTGATATTTTGTCACTTAATTGATAAATAAAAATATAACTTGCCTGACAATAAAACAATGCTTTATATTTATTGCCCTTTTCTTTTATAAAATATTGAATTGTCTCTTTATATTTTTATTTCCACAGTGACACACTCCGCAAACTGATAGAGGCCGCCGACGCCGTGAAATTTTATTACGATCAAATGCCGTATGAAATGCAAGCAGAGCCGTTGAGCAAAGGTTAGTTCATTAGCTCTGTTTATAAACCCTCTTCAGGCAATTTAGACGAGAGGAGGGCTATAGCAAGATCAGACAAATAGCAGCAGAATTTAATAATATTGTATTAAACCAGCTTTGTTTAACTACTTTGGTGTACAACCCTTATCACTTAGGGGTATGTGAAATAGATAGTAGCCGTTATGTATATTAGTTACATTGTGACACGAGAATTTTACATATAAGATAATAATTATAATTCCTGATTTCATTAATTCTACTAGATCCGTCCGGAGGTTTTGCTCGTTTGAGCTTTCGTGGAAATTTTTGAACAAAATGTTATCATTTTGCAAATTAATATTGGTACCTAGTTATATTTTCTGAGGCAGACGAGCAAAAACTCATAACCTAATTTTTTAATAGCATATGAGGCAAACGAGCAATTGGAGCCACGTAGTGACTAACGCCTATTAGCATTTGCATATGCGGATGCGTCGGCGTCTGCACCCTATCCCCACTCGGGCTCGGCTAATCGGAAACCGGACGTAACAGGAGAGCACAGTTATCACTTTTAAGGCGGCATTCTGTGAGTAAGAGGTGTGTACTCGATCGTATTGGTCAAATTTGGATGCAATGCAACGTGGCACTACCTCTCACTAACTACTTTTTCGCTTTTCTCACTCATAGCGAATACCTATTACCTGCACACGAAATCTTCTATCTTATAAATCAAAGTCCCCCATTCATTTATAAGATAGAGATTTTGTGTGCAGGTAATAGGTACGTAGCCCATGGATAGAGCAATTCCCGAGGAGAAGCCGGGGCGGATCGGTAGTGTTTTATAAGGATCACTAGAGCTTTTTCAGAAAAGTTACCCTATCGGTCCACTGCTGGACACAGGCCTCTATCGATGAACTCCAAGACGAGTGTATATAAATATACTTACTAAAAAAATAATTGAGTTATTCAAACTTTCAGCGATTACCAAGAAGGTTATATTCACGCCGAAACTGGGACGAGCCTTGGAGCAGCTGGCAGAAGGGCGAAGCACCGACAACCTGGACTTCACGCCGCGGCTGGGGAGGACCGTGGACGAGCTGCGGGCGCCCCCTGAGGATGAAACGTATAAACTATCCGCTCCTAGCAGTACCTGTATCTTTGTGCTGTTTCTGGCGGGGGCACTACTCTGTAGATAAAAGGCCTAAAACCATCGAAATCAAAGAGAAATCGTAACCATTTGGTTTACTGAGTACCTACTGAGGTCCATTAACATACGGGCATGCAGATGTGTTGCCCTCCTTCCCCCAATAGGCCACCAGCTACTCACATACTGCATGAAATTCATCACCTTTACGGCGGTATTATGCGAGCGAGAGGTACCTCCCCGGTCGTGCCGGCCCAATTCCGTTGCATAGAAGGATGTAGTGTCATGCACCATGCCATGCTGCATAGGAGGCTATGCAGCATGGCACTACCTCTGCCTAATTCCTTCTTACTGAACGACTTCCTCATCAGTGTCATACCTTCACTGGTATATACCTGGATACTGGCCCCATGTGGTAAACAATACCGCCTAAACCCACCTGCTCCCATCTAACCTGGAACCTTCTACCGTACGATACTTCTGTTGGTTACGACTTAATTGCATTCCCTGCCTGCGCCAGAAGGGAGGAAATGAATGCGATGGTGCGTTAGATTAGTCTTGATCACGAAAGTGACTCAAGACTTATTATAAAAAAGACCCCAAATGTTTTTTTCTGTGTGATTGATTTTCCCAAAATCTACTAAACTGATTTTGATGCAATTTTTACACATGGTTACAACTATTCCCGAGGAAGTTTTAGTGTACAATCCAGTCCCCGTTAATTACAGGCCAAGCCGAGGCAGATCGCTTGTTCAAATATACTTTAAGACGGATTTTGTGGTTCAATTTAATTTTAGGTTACTAAATTGTGTCCTATCGTTTACGTTCTAGCCCCGAGCATGTGGATGCACGAGCGACTCTCTTCTCACCGAGACTCGGCAGGAACTTCAAATATTCGCCGCGACTGGGGCGAGAGATGCCAGGTGAGGAGCTAGTCTTCCAGCTCCCTAACTACTATGAGTAAAATATAATAAGATTTGTAGACTATATGTATGTTATTAGCCTACTCATCGTCTTCAACTAACAAATAAAACAAAGTCTTCTCTCAAAATCACCCGAACCGATTTTCATATGGTTTTCAATGGAGCGGTTTCCGAGGAAGATTTTAGTGTATAATTTGGCCACTGTTGCTCGCGGGCGAAACCGGGGATCGCTTGTAAAAGAGCAGTCGGATATTTCTTTTAGCAAATAACTAGCTAGCGCCTTAAGCGTCCGTGGAGGCCTGTAGGTATTTTCTGAGCGACAACGAGCTGCAATCGACATATACTTTACTAGCTACTGATACTAGTACAAATACCAAAATTGGTGTTTCATTCTTTAACGCAACAAATACTAAACGAATTTTTATAAAGTTGGCACATGTATACATTTTAATCTAAAAGACACAAACATAATTTGTCAAGTTGAAAAAAAATAATAGGACAGCTTGTCTTGTTTCTTTTTTTTTTTTGTTGACGCGGAGAAAAGAAATTACGCGCCACCGCCGTGGGTGGGGTCGTGTCTCGCGGCACGTTATAATGCGGAATATGCACTAAAACAACCGCGGGAGCCATCAGTGCCACCTTTGATAAGGTGCCGCGGAACTACAAATCATCAGGGCACCTCGACGGATAATCTGTCCCCTAAGCAATCGACGCCTCCTCCACAGAAGGGTTGTTCCGCACCACAAGACGATCTTCCCATCTGCGCCTCTCGCCCCACTTCTTATAAGAGGGGTACAAAAGGCAGCCACCTCAGTTCACTTGGCTTCCCACAGGGTGTCGACGTTCATCTTGGGCTACGGAGCCCCGCCGTCGAGGTCTGAACCATGGTAATGTGTGTTATCTCCCGGGCTGTGCAGACCTACTTATAGCGACAAGGCTACCATATCCACCACCTTCTACAAACTGTCTTTCATCTCCCCCCAGATTACCTGTACCTGGAGCCAGAGGTGCGGCTTACCAGGAGCACCGGACCCCAGATGAAGAATTAAACAGACATTGGACTATTGTTTTGGACAAAGTGATATTTATGTAAGATATACCAAATAAATATAATAAAGTAGCCGATGGGTGGTATTCCTCCTTCACTGTCCCAACACTATCATCGTAAGAGGTCGAACCATGCGGCATTGCTGACAATATCTCAAGTAATTTTTGATTTCTTTTCGGTGGCCCGTTAGAGGGGAGTAGGGAATGCGGGCAACACATTATATGCATAAAAAACCAGTCACGAGCTAGTCGGGCTCGCCTGTCAAGGTTTCCGTACTAGCGAAAAAAATTGCTCATCTCTTACACTACCAGATCTAATCTGTTGAAACCAATTTTCAATGATACCTAAACAGCTATGCCCTCTCGAAAAAGTATTTCTGCCCTCAGTTACAAGTACGTCGCAGCTACACTCAATTTTCTTTTCGCTATAATAAGTTTGTGGCGGTTCGCAAAGTACATCGACGTAAAGTATCATCTTCCAAATTTGAAAGACACGTACAGTACCTACCCACAATCTCCGAGTAAACTGTCTGTGACATGCGGACGGACAGATTTACGTATGGACGGACAGATTTACGTATGGACGGACAGATTTACGAATGGACGGACAAACGGAAACAATAAGGTTTTAGTTTTTTTGCAATTTCAAAAGATCAACCCAATTTACGTGCGTAAATGGGACTGATTTTTGGTTGATAAACAGGTCATTAACTAACCAGCTCTGTGCCTATGGAGCGGTATGAGCATAAATAATGTAATATAATATAATTATTATGAATAACCAGTGTACCAACTGGTTATTTGAGTATAGCAATAAATAAAATAACCGATTCTTCAACTATTAAAAGGAAATTGTAAATCATAACATTTTTTACTGTTTCCACAATATATTGTATGGAACTATAAATATTATGTAAATTTGAAACATGTATGAAATGTGACTTAAACACGGCGACATTGCAATGAATATGTTAGCGATATGTATGCAAGTTTGTAAGTAATGTTTTTCACGAAAGCGATCTGATGCCTGATAAGGCAAAGTGTGACGTGTTCTGCGAATATTACTTTCGTAATTCGTTTAAACTGATGCTTAACTTTTTTTTTCGATTGATCCGACTTTGCTATTATAGAGAAAGGTAGTGCCATGGTGCATTGCAGCCGAATTGGGGCGGCGCGACAGCGATGTTACCTCTCACTCACATGATACCATATTAAAAGTTGCTGTGCTGTTGCGTTTCGTGCGGTTTGTGAGTTGTCGGTAGCTCACAAGAGCTACTTGTGATTTGAAAAACATTTGATGGGTTAACGTAAAAATATGTGTCTATCCCGAGAAGCGAATGGTTCCGTGGGATGATGAAAAAAGCGCGGGACACATCTAACACAACATTCAAATTAATTTCGTTGTTTTAAGGCACAGGCGTCTCCTCACCAAAAATGCTTCCTTTTCTCTAATGATGGCATGAAAGCCATCAGATGATTGTTTTTCTCTTTTGCATTTCAGACCCTATATTCATTATGTTAAGAACGGTTAACGCCTACGTGCTTTTTGCAGCAAATATGAACGACATCAAAACTATAGCTAGAGAGTTTGTGCCAGAATCCCTGGTAGAACAATTAGCGCAGGCAGTGTCTGATCTCTCATTCACTGAAACTAATCGCAAAGAGGATAGTTATCAGGACTCTGAAGAGAGCAGTGGTGATGAGCATAGTGTAGATAATAAAAGAGTCTACGGACCAAACTTCAAGGCTAATGAAGCCAATATAAAACAGGATCAAACGTTTAAAAAAGGCAAAAAGATTAACTTTGATCAGTTAGTTAGGAAGGTAAAGAAGAGATTGGAAAAGGAAATAAAGAAAAAAATTCAAATACATATCATTGAACAAAATGCGACTAGGTATATGGGAAATGTTTCTAAAGCACGAGGAAGGAGTAAAAAATTAACGCAAAAAAGTACTGTAACAACAAATCTCATGACCAACTTAGATTTAAAAACCCAACAATTATCTACAGACATAGATTCTGCTTCTTTAAAGCCACGAAATATAGTACACAAAAAGAAAAAAAAAGAAAGTCTATCATCTATTAACAAAAATAAACTAAAGAATTGGGCAAAGCTCCAAAGTGATAGTGTACTTTCAGTGAGAAATAAACAAAAAAAGCAATTAGAGGTATCAAATAAACGAAAAAATAATGCTGACTATGAGTACTCAGCAGGAAATGCTGAAAATATCCATGACACTGAAAAGGAGAATATTGACTTAATCAATAAAAACAACAGATTTAAAATCAAAGAAAGAAAAGATTTGACTGAGAAAGACTCATTTGATGATGATAGTGATAAGGATTTGGAACCTGATACGGCATTTTGGGCATTTGACCGAAAAACTAAATTAAGCACACCCAACGCTTCAAATAAAGAAAATTTCACGTCTCCTCGAGAAAAAATTAATATAAGTGAAGATGTGAAAAGAGTCATAGTAATTAAAAACAATATATCGAAAGATAATGAAAATAATAGATTTAAAATAAAAGAAAGAATAAATAATATAAACAACAATAGAAGTAAATCTGATCACAAAAAATATTCAATAGTTTTAGATATATCAACTCCAAATGAACATAATATATATGGCACTACAATTAAACACACATATTATGTGGATACAAACAAAAAAAATACTAATTTCGAATATGATGATACGTCAGGGAAGAAGGTTGACAAAAAGAAACAAAGTACTTTGAGTTTAATTGAGAAGAAAGAAAAATATGGAGCAAAGACAAGTACTTCTGACGAAGAAACAGCCGATGCAACAGGAGATAGGGAGAATAAAAAGACATTACATAGTAAAATTAATAGATATAGAATAAAAACAGAAAGGGATGTTTCATCTGAAAAAGATACGAGAGCGGGAAGTTCATCAACAAAATCATTCAAGGCAAAGAAATATAAGAATAATGAATACGATGAAAATATACCTAGTAGAAATAATATGTCGAATGAACAACACAAAACGGTTTCTTCTGAGGAAAGCACAATGATAAAAGAGACAAAAGAACGCTATTATTTGGGAGAAAGTAAAATGGCACATAGTAAAGGCGACCAATTGGAAAAAGCAGAGAACAGTGTTTCAACTGAAGTCAAAACAACAACTAAGAAAACGAAAAATAGGAGATCAACTAACAATGAAGGCGCATCTGTTTCTCCAAAACACTCGAGACTTGTCAAAGTGACGACAGAAGACGTGTACGATGATGAATACACAATATCGACCATCGCTTCATCTGAAATAAAGGGTGAAACTCATAATCTTGGAGAAATGGACGAATCGTCGCATATTAAAATTAAACCTACCATCAAACTCAAGAGAGACTTATTTAAAATTAATACACCGAATTTCGTTAAGAAAACGACTTCATATGCCGAGAAATATAACTTCGATGAGCCAATACCAGAGAATGATAGAAAGAGAGAGGATATAGAAGATGATAGTGACCCGGACGGCATCGTTAATAAGAAAGAAATAAAATCTTCGGACGAAGGGAATGATGAATAAACAAATATAAAATTTTATATTATTTATTATGTCAATTTAAGTTAATAATAAATCCAGCTAACACGACCGGACCTGTGGGAGGTACTTAACCTCCCATAGGTCCGGCCGGTTTAAACATTACTCTTATACTAGTTATTATTTGTTACCTACTATAAATATCCTATTGTCTATGGTGTTGTGCGCGCACCCTCGAGCTCGGGCTTTCGTGCAGGCAGATTGAACCGGCTCGAAGTACCATAGCAGACAGGGGCAAAATAAATGAACTGTCGTTAGATGAAAGATATTAAATTTCAAGAACTATATTCGCTGAGCCGAGGGATAGTTTGGTGTTCTGTGAATGACAAAAAGATGCGACCGTCGAGGCTTCGCCGTTTTCGCTTGCCGACGCTTCACGCGAGAGTTGTTTTTTATTTTGATTGTTCTATGCTGACGAAAGTGTCCTGTGCAACTTCATCAGTTACTGTAAGGCACTCTCTTACTAGAGAGCACGTTGAGCTTCCAGTTTTCTTCCACCACGGGGGATGGTACGACACGCGCGCAGTAGTCGTGTTTAACCTAACCGGTACTAATTACAGCTCGTTGGCACATCGCGTAAGACACTGGATATCATGGTGGTAGTCTGGGCCACGTGTGTGAGAGTAGTGCGTAGGTATAGTTCCGTACAAATTGCAAAAAAATATTGGATTACAGGATTCATTAACAGTTTAAACGAAAATTGGCTTGAACAAAATCGATTAGGTAGTGCAGAAGTATGGTAGTTATACCATAGGACGTCCGACTCACTCTTTTTTATTCCTTATATAATATATTTTACTCTGTCGAGAATTTTGATACTATTAAGGTAATGATAATATGTAACATGATGTGATCCCCATGGGATGAATAAGACCAATGCATCCCCATTACTCCTCATTTTTTGTTGGCCCTCAGTAAGTCTGTAATCAATACTAGTTAACAGAGGCCTTCCTGCTATGACATAAACAAACAATTGAAATATTTATATGGACCATCCAAATAATATATTTATGACTTTATATTTTTTACGAGCTATCGATTTTTATCGTGTAGGAATATAAATGTAATAGTTTACTTATGTCTTAAAATACAAAACGCTTTGTATCTTCAATAAAATGTCAATGATTATTATTATTTGTATTTTAACTGCAGTAGTTAGTCAAGAATTAGTCATTAAAGTGCCGTTCAAAGTTAACAGTTTAAATCCAATCAACAACTACATATACACAAATAGACGATTACAACCATTGTCTTTACACAATCTAATGAACTACACAGAATTCCCGCCAAGATTCTTGAAGACAGATTATAAAGTAATAAATTTTGAAAGAAGAATACTTGAAAATAAGTACAAAGTTTTCAGAGGCAGCATTTACGGTCGGCCAAATGTAAGGAGAATAAACTAGTGCTAAGTAATACATAGATTTACAAATGTACCTGAATATTACTTGGGTTTTAGTTAAAATTTGAATGAAGGCAAGCCGCAAGTTATAGCAACTATATAATATATCAATACGGTCAACTTTCTATATGTAGATATCATTTGTTATATTTAGGATTGAATTTAAATAACCCAATCAATTTTTCTTCGATTTTGATAGGTGTGTCTTGCCAAACATATGTGTTATCTGTATTATTATTACCTTTTGTCTCAATTGAGTGACTTTGTTGAGACTGAGAATCACTAAGTTGCATTCACACCACTATGGTTAAATAATCGTTGTTTTAACGAGACAGGCTCATGAGATGGGTAGTTTTTGATATATTTTCCAGACTGCGTCAGGAGGGTAATGAATTTGTTGTATTCTCTGGGAAGGCTTGAATCCTAATTATAAGTGAAATGCATAAATGTACTTGTGATTATCATTTCTTTCTTTTTAAGTGTTGACATTGCAATACTTACAATTAAAACAAGATAGGTACTTCGCGCATTTAAGCATAGATTTTTGAATTAACTCATAACTACTCAACAATTAATATAATAATACGAAGATATATAAATCGCTCTAAAGCTAAATCTTCTTTATTTATATTTATATATAAATTTGATTAATTCCGATTGAATGCTAACTGGTAGAATGAAAACAAGCGAGAAAACTAAGTATATATATTATATAATACATATAGGAATGTAAGTTATTACAAATTGACAAGAGAATGTCTTTCAATTCGTATATTTATAATCACAAACTATATGATCAAATGACTGAGCAATTATATAATATATGATCAATGGTTATGCAAAAGTGAAATGTTATAGTAGTAAACTCCTTACTCCTCTCTTGCACCTTACACTAGCGTTTCAAATATCTCAAGACTAGCTACTGTCTTTTGGTAGAGAACTCTATCGTTTCATGGATATTCATGAACACAATGTTAAGATTTCTAAACGACCTTTCCTCAAAAACATAAGCTAGGCGTTGACTCCGTTATTCCAGCGGTTTTTCGTCCTCTTTGAAAGATTGCTACTGTCGGTTATCAACGAAAGAAAAAGCCTTCGCTAAAGTCTCCAGGTAATTAGGAAATAAAACACCAAAATAAGATTGCAACCTTTCCATTTACTTCTCTAATTCGAGATTTTTTTTTCTTTATCTTACAACACATCGGGTGCGGTGTACGCACGCACCACAAGCGGAGGACGATATTACAAATAATATTCAACCAAACAATGAAACATGCACCAAACAATGTGACCAATGTGAAATTAACTGCTAGTGTATGGTTCTCACTTCACACTGTTCACGAATGAAACTGCACCAAACAAACAGAGCACATAACCAAATATACTTAAAAATGCACCTTTACATATATATTTATGTAACACACAACAGTAGATCTTAAAAAAACATCTCACTATTCGATCAATCCGAAAAACAAGTTACAATTTTTCATATTGCACCATACAGACAAGCCGGTTTACAATTTCCAGTTAGTATTAATAATAATCGTCCGTCGCTTTTAAAACGAGATATAAAAGTATAAGGGGGGAAAAAACTAGGGATATTTTTCTTTTTTTTTTTTTTAATAAATTATTCCTCAGCATCATTTTAAAGTCTTTTACTTGAATATATAAAATAAATACATAAGACACCACCGTCGCCTAAAAATCATTAAAAAAGTTAAGTATCTGGAGCGGCGGCGGTTAAATTATTGAAATTTCACGAATAGAATTCGAAAATTCGAGAAATTTAAGTCGTATTTGGTATTGCAATTACAACTTTGATACCTCGTGTACAAACTAAATGCTTTTACTCCAGTTCACATATAACCGCGAAACCTCTATGGCGACGTAATAACACCATGTATTCAGACATAGCCCATGATAACAGATTTGCTAAAAAAATAAAATATGGCAAAGGTATCAAAGTTATATAGCTTTACGCAATTGCAACACCCAACATTGTGCTCAGACTCGATGTTGAAATTGATCTTCTTAAAATACACACTTAGTTCACATTTTATCGAATAATGAACACACGAAGGTCACGCTACTCTAAAAACTAATGGCAAAGCCCAGCGATATCCCGAATCCATTCAAAAGTATTTGAGACTAGCGTCCGACCTCGTGGGACATGACAAATTAAAGAGAACATTTCGACTCCAGGCAGTAGTTAGCACATTCATAAAAATAAGAAAAGCTATTTTAAAAGCTTAACAAAAATGCAAATCACACACTTACATTAACTTGTTTTTATTTGTTTTTTTTTTACTGACACCTGCATACAATGAAATATTTGAGATCCATTTTTTTTTTACTTTTTTTCAATATTTAATTTTTTTTTCATTATTTATATATTTAGATATAGCTAAATCGATAAATTTTAATTACAATTATATAGTACGAAAGAATTATAACATAAAAAGTAATGATTCATTACATAAATTTAGAATTTTATAAACTCGTCATAGAGTTAGTCAAAAATATATTATTATTATGTGTACTACTTAAACATATCGGATGTAATTTCGGTGGACATTATTTTTAACACGCATTCAACACATACATTCGTCATATAAAAACTGAACGCCGTCTCTACATTGAGCACAGGTTTTTTTGTTAATTCGTTCATCATTTGCTTTCAGTTTTTACATGTTACACGTTTCTTAAAGAAATATTAGCTTAACTATAAAATATGGAATTTTTTTTCTTTAATTTTCCTTTATAAAATCACAGTACGAAAGCTACGACGCGCCGACGGCGTTCGCATCCACCGTCAAACTGATTTACCTAACACAAAACCATTAAAGCTTTCGACTGATAAGCCGGCCGAATGTAGAACGCCGCCGTCGCTCTTTATAAAAATTAAAAAATAATACTACTTTCTATACATACGAATTTCGAACTAGATTCCAAATTTGAATGATGTTCTTATAGAGTGCACAAAAGCCCCTATTTAGTTAGGCGTTTTACCGGCAAATGTAAGCATCCAATAAGAAATGTATTCAATATTTACTAAATAATTTTATGTCCTATTATATAATTTAATGATTAAACAGAAATCGTTCAGGCAATGCACCACGAAGATGGGACTTATATACACTCTATATACAAGGAATCGTGACAGTGGTGTACGCATGCCTCAAACTTTTTGGCCTTAAAACGACAAAGATCATACAGTATACTGCCAAAGATATTGCACTTGCGAGATGTTCTAAAAACCAGAACACATACCGCCAAGACATTGGATCACGGAATTTTGAATTTTCAAAAGTAGGATCACAGGGTCTAAAAAATTGAGCTATTTGTATAAAGGGTTTGTAAATAAGTTTAATATGAGTACAAATTATCTACTTTAAGTAGTTCACCCTCAATTTGTGCTGAATTATGATATTTCACAATACTCTAGTTGTATTAACAAAGAGATACTAGTGCTACTTAAGGCTACGTCGTCGCTAGGACGGTAAGCACTGGGCGTGCCACGCGGCGTATCAGTTGTCGCAGTAGACGGGCAGGACGGGGCTGCGCGGCCAGTCTGAGGTTTCTTCGCTCTCGCTGCTCTCGCTACCGGATCTGAAATTTAATCATTTTCAATAAGTTCACTTGAATGATTATTGAAGGAAAAGATCAAGCTTTCTGTCCAAGACATATTTTTGAATTGATATTGACTTAGTATATGCCTTTCAAATAAGCCTCCGCAGAATATAATAACACATTAAAATGTAAACCATTAAGAGGGCCTCCCAATTGTTTGTCAATCTTACTGTTTTAACAGAAAGTTTGTCTTCTCCGAATATCCCCTATTTTCTATCTTATTTCGTATTTCGAACTGCGTAATTATTTATTTTCTAATCACAACTCAACTAACGTATCGAATTTGAGTAACCATTTTAAAAAATAAGATACAATTGGTATCATTAATTCAAACACCAGCTCATTAGCACAAACATTTTCAACAAAATAAAAACGACAACTTAAAGGCATTTTATGAACGAAGACATATCATGTAATTAATACAATGCCGCAACTGAGGGCATATGAAAATAATATAGACGCATTTACCTAAGAAAATCTAACAAAAAACATGATTCCATAAATGTTGATGACCACGATCTTGTAAATACAAATGAGTTATTTTTCCATTCTTATTTTATTTTATTCCTTAAATGAAGGCTTGTTTTTCAATTTATAAAGAATATAACAGTTGATGAATGACTATTTCTCAATATTATGAATGTTATAGAATTATTTAGTTACACTACATGTCGTACTTGATGTTTTGAAATTGTTGTTATACTGTTTTTGTTTCTCTTTAAGTTACATTTGCTTTTCTATGCTTGGCAACACTCCAGATCAGTTTCTAACATGCAGAAGTACACATTATCATCATCACCCCGCAGTTGTACTAGCGAGACTCCGGTCGTAGCATTAGTTGTAGTCTTGGCACATAGCCTACAGCCTTCCTCGATTAGCGCGTTTAAAGAAACTAACTCTTCAACTCTGTATTAGTAAGTATAGATTGGGTGTAAGAGGAACAATGAATATATAAAAATCATATTCATCAATCAAGTCATATTATATACACAGTTTGTATGGATAATTAGATACTACATGTCTGATATTGAGGAAGAATATTTTCCCAATGTTGGCACATATTTTATTAATGCAATTAATTTTATCGTTAAAAATACTCTTAGTTCTAACAAAGTTGCTCTGCCTAAGGTAAAGACTTTATTTTATACTAGCTGTCACTCACGTAGAATAATTACTTGATATTGGGGTAAGGGACAAACGAGTGGTATGGGAGACTACCACCACCTAATTTCACAATGCTCGAAGTCTTTGTAGGAGTGTTGTCGGCCTTTAAAAATATATAATGAGTAAGCTGCTTACTTAAAGAACCCAAGTCGTACCAGATCGGTAATACCGAAGGAATTATGATACAAGATAACTCTTACCTGTTTCTTGTTGGCGTCGCGTCGACAGCGAAGTGTTGCTCCTCGATAGTGGGCAGGAGGGATGTGAGACGATCAGTAGGACGCAGAACCTGCGACAATACAAACATTTCATAAATTAGCATTAAGATGCATTCATCTTAACTCATTAGTAATTTTTGATATTCTTGTTATACATTAATACTATTACACTAACAGATAAAAGAGCAATAAAAAGAAGCAGTCAAAACACTAAATGTTACCAAATAAACACCATCAAAGGATAAAACGAGTTCAAAATTTTATTTATGTCATGTGGAATATGCTGGCGAAATTTTGAATAATTTTATTTCATTTCTTACAATCATGTATTACAAACTTACAAAGAAGTTATGCACTTAACAAGAAGTCGAAATTATTTTTTATAAAAACCTTCTAGTAACTAGCTAGTTTTTACCAGTATTACTAACGATGTTTTATATTTATAGTTGTACTACGAAATTAATCTATGCCTTTACAATTAACTCCAATTTGTCATTCCTTCAACAAATTAAAACAGATAATGTTATAAGCGTCGGTAGTCTAGATTCTGGCTGCTCGTTTGGCCCCTTCTGTACCTTGAGGGTTCTCTCAGACAGACGCCACACGAGCCGCTGTCGCTGGGGGGCCGCGGCGCGCGCTTCGTATCGCTGCACCGCGCGACGCACGCGCGCACGCACCGCCGTTAGAGACGTGTCCGACATCTGCATCATAAATTCATATTATTACACAAACAGATTTTAAGAATGAATTTTAAGAAGCATTGGTTTGGCAGCCGAATCGGCCCCGGACAACCACCAACTTTCGATCTAATAATGACGATGGCTAAGTAATTTTTATAAAAAATAAGTTTATTCTGCTTGTCTTGCTGATATGCAAATATCACAAGATGAAGTAACAAAGTTTCCTTTGTCTCTATTGTTATTTTTTCTTCTCTATGCCACTTTAAATACATCTACAATCAGATAATGATGATCTCTCCATGAATTTGCAATAGATTCTATTGTATTTATAGTGTACTTACATTGCAGTGAGCTTGTAGCTGGGCCGCAAACTCGTAGATGCAGTACGCCTCCTCCGGTACGGGCGGTCCGCCCTCAGCCGCGGCGCGCGACCACTCTACTAGTTGCATTTCTGAAATTATATATTACAATTATATCTCTTGCTACTTAAATATTTTATCTGTCATCTTTGAATGTTAGGCTTAATGTTATCTTTGTTGGAGAAACTCTTCACTGTCTCAAAACTGTCACTCTTTTTACATTTGTGTAGAGGTCCTGATATATTTGTGACGGCTGATGCTGTCTGCCATCACCAAATGATGATGAAATAGATTTTTACATACCGCCGGGAACCTACATATTCGTGTCACAATGCACGAATGAATATTTCATAAAAAAAGGGTGAGTTCATGATTTCTATATCGCGACTTGTGACGCTGCCATTAAATGTGCTAGAGATTTTTAGTATGACGAGAGATACCATTTAATTATATTGTAGATCTATCAGTACCGAGCGAAGCAACAGCGAGATAAACGAACACATCTACCATTGGTATATTCTAATTACTAATGCGACTCGTGCCTACTTACGAATATTTCTAGTGTTACTCACCAAGCTGATGAAAGACAAGCACAAGCGCAAGCTCGGCGGTACGCGCGCTGACACACGCAGCATCGCACGCTGCTATTTCCAGTAGCTGCAGCAATTGCGGCTCTGGCAACACCAGCGGTAGTCCCAGCTGCTCGGCCGCCGCTAGCACCAGCGAGCGCACCAGTCGAGCCCAGTGCAGCGCTGTCACAGCTGCAGCGCCTACACCGGCGAGTGACAGTTTGTCGGCGATGACACGCGACATGCGAGCCACGTCGCCAGCGGTGCAGGCAGACTGTGACACAGACACTGTGAACACATAAACATCATTAGCCTTAACAATTTTCCAGTATCAATTATGTTGGAAGACATTACGCTAAAGAATAAGCTGTAGGTGTCTTTGTACCTGACTTAAAATTGTTTCTATACTACTACTAAAAAAACATGCAACAGCAGAAGGATCCTGCAGTTTGCACATAAACAACTTAAGTTAACACTTAAAACTATTTAAAAACCCAGCCAAGTGCAAGTTGAACTAACACATGTAGGGTGTCATTACAATAGTCTATAAAAAAATGACAAACAACATGTTTGTTGCATAGGAGCTCCCCTAAATAATTAATTTATTGTATGCTTTCGTATTTGTTCTATAGCGGCTACCGACGGACATCAGAATCTTAGCAACAGGGTCCCATTACAGATTCCTTGGCTGGTAAAGCTAAAAGTATGCTGTTGCTAGCCAATCCCGTAGTGTCATAGCTTCATTGCGGCCAAATCGGGGAGGCGCGGTATGGTATCTCTCGCTCACTAGACCGACGACAAGCTTGCGAGTTTCCGATTACCCCGCTACAATTTTCAGTAGTAGGGTGTACATACCAAGTTCCTCTATCGAGACAGTGCGCGGCTGCTTGTTGTTCTGCGCGTGCTCGTCGATGGCGATGTTCATGCAGGACACGGTGATGCACGGCACATGGCACGGACGCACTTTCATCTTCGTCAAGAACCTGCAACATATATTAAGTAAGTATGCAATCTCAGTGTATTCGATGATCTAAATTGGATAGATCTAGCCTGATAGAATGAGGCATATAATATTTTTTATTTATTTATTGTTCTCTGTGTACTGCTTCAGTGATCTGGCGTGAATATGTTTTGTTGTTGTAGTTTAAATTTACTTCGCAAATATAATAAAATAACGACTTCACTTTGATATGCTGTTTCGTTTGGAGCGGTTTGTGAGAATCTGGTCGTTTGTGGCCATGGAGTAAAGAGGGCAATGTGTTAACTCTACATGGGTATACGAGCGTAGTCCGTCTGCTCATTTGCCGCCTTATGCAATATAAAATCTTTTGAATTAAAATAATATCCAAATAACAAGTTACAAATGAAATTCGAACAGACATGCTAATATAACGCTCACACATTAATTATTAAGTAATGTTAGTCACTTGGCAGCCGACCAACTTGTTTACGTTTCCAGTTCGTGTGAACAATCGATATTTATGTAAAAATTTATTCGAACACTCAATACTAAGGAATTTTAATGAGTATTGTTAATTGGGACTATTGTTTACCATACCTTCGGAATAAGATACAGGGTGTAAGAAAATACTGGTGTTTAGCCCGCCAGTGTGAAAATCTACTACACCCATTGCACATATGTGAACCACCAGTGCTAAGCTTTTACCGTTCAAAGACTACCACATAACTCTTACCGAGTTCCCTCAAAGATTATCCCAATCTACAATTTGCACATACGATCGCTGGTATTCGTGTAAGTTACTAGCGCTAGATGGCGTTGATGACGATATTATGCGCTCGAGGTATTTCCCCGGTCGATACGCCTCATTGCTTTCATGAACAGGTTTAATATTCACCGATTCTGGGGGTGCTCTTCGCCTGTAAAGCTTACCTATCGAATACATTGATGGCGCTGATGAGCACATCAGTGGGCAGGTCAAACCACACCTTGAGACAGCGCAGCACGTGGGCGGCCCCATCTCGCGCGCCAGTCGTCACCTCACCGTTCTGAAATAACCACAAACGTCAACATAAATATACAAAATTTGTGAGCTACTTTTGCCCATGAACTCAAAGCAGCTGGAGCGATTTTGACAGTTTTTGTCGGTGAAAATGAAAGGAAGTAGTGCCCTAAAGGTGCTGTCCTGTTCAAGATTAAACAAGCTATGTGAAACTTTATGATCAGATTCCTAGGAGACCAAATTTCGTCTTGTGTCTTGCCACTGTCCTGTACCAGATATTATCAGATTATGGACAGATACAAATCTTGTCCTCACCAACTTACACTACATGTACATTTGGATTTGGAATGGATTGTAGGTGGTCTGATACTCTGTGTCTGATTAAGGAGCATGACTATTTCATGCTCCTTAATCAGATCAGATTAGCTTCATTAAACGAGTATAAAATGATTCGCTATTTTAAGACATACTAGCTTCTTTATTTACACCCGTATTTTTTTCATTTCAGTGTCACCCACTGGATAAAACAAACACAAAGTGACATATAAGTTGTCGTGATGACTTTGTGACAGTACAGTTATGGGACTTGGTGTGACGTTCTGTGACGTTGAACCCGGGTGTTGCCAACTTTCACGAGCCGTTTAGATTACAAAGCACGTAGTTGAGCGTTGCAAAACATTCAGACCTTCGCCGTATGTAAATACGCACTGTTGAGGTCAACTGTTAGGGTTGCCACAATTGATTTGCCTCATTTCTATAAAAATTACGTCAGGACGTAATATAACAGTCGCGGTTTGTCTATACTAATATTAAGCTGTTTTGAACCCGATTTCTTAAGAACCACTGGTTCGATTTCAGTGTTAGATAGCCCATTTATTGAGGAAAGCCATTGGCATGGCATGTACCTTCACGCTGCGACCAAAAGCAGCATAAGAACACGGATTATGCAGTTGAAACGCAGACGTGATGTAACACATCGATCCTGGTTATGCGCTTTACAGATTCATTTACAGGGAAGAGAAATGCTTAATGATTCTTTCTACATTTGACTTAATAATTATTTATATGAAATAAGACGTGGAGCCACCATGGCGGCAGAACATAAGAGCAGGCATGTACTTTGAGTTAATGGCAGTGAAAACAGTATAATGTTTCTTTCTATCAAATGAACTAAACTACAATCTTAGCAACATCACCATTTTAAATTTAGTTTTTTGTAAAACGTGCGACATAATAATTATAATCAATTGAATATCTTATACTATTATTGTGGGTTGTTGTCAACCCTAGGTCTTGTAGTCTCAGCTGTTAGTTAACGACGTTTTCTTGAGGACTAGCTTTCCGCGGCCTACTTGTAGTATTGAGACACATTTAGATGAGAACCAAGTCTATTTAGTAATATAGACAGTGATCAGGCAAATTGCACGTTGTGCATTTCTATACCATTTATTCGGGAATAAAATTCTTATTCCAGATTGTAATCTATATGTCAAATTTGATCCGATTAGGAAGCCTTATGTGAGATAATAACAATCTTACAGACAACGTTTCGCATTTATAAAAATTATTAGTATGATTTATTAATATGACAACATCAATTATTACCGACAGTAGAAATGGCATACAGCATATGTAGTTTTATTATTAGTCATAACACAGACATACTAAGCGATCATAGGTTCAATTTCAGTCTGTCGTTCCTTGTTTAGGTTATGTTCATACATATTGTATTTACGACATAAGTGGGCAGGTACCTGCTAAACGAAATACTTTTGTTTTTGGTGAATAAAATTATAAAACCCGGAATATATTAACTGGTTGTGAGCGTCAATATTTAATATATTGTATATGCAACAGTCAACCAGAAGAAGCATATAAACAATATTATTAGATATTAGACAGTTGGATTTTGTTTGTTATCCAGCGGTATGGAATATTGTTTACCATCTGATTTCTCAGGATCAGCTGTATAGATTGACATGATCGAGATATCGTTGGATACATCTGAGCAGAAATATCAAAGTCCCCGAGACAAGTCAAGCAGCCCCGTTGGTGATAACAATAATTAGTAATTTCTCCCAGATCTTTGGGATAGTGATGTAGGGATCGGTCCGCCTTTCGACCTGCATACCTTAAACCCAGTATTGTCGCCCGACGAACACTATAAGCCATCACATGAAAATGTATTGGGCTCTTCTTCGCTTCCACAGCATATTTTCAGGACCTGAAAACAAGTTGTTTCTTAAAATTCCTTTAAATTGAGCACTTACATCAGACTCGGCGGGTAGACAAAGCCGCGGCTGGAACTTGGCCTCCAGTTGCAGATACTCGTTGAGGGCGGTGTACATGGTCCGCGGGTCCTCGGCCCGGGACGTGGACGCCTCAGCATCCGGGTGCCTCGCGCCCGCTCTCAACATGATCGGGCGTTGCGAGCAGAGGGTGAATCGGCACCTACGCATACAATATATAGTTAATTGCCTCGAACTCCAATGCCTAAACTGGGGTGATAAGCGCAAATGTCGTGTCGTGCGGAATACAATGTGTTTAAAGCAATGCAAAAAATGGGTTTAATACGAAAACGTGACGCAATGCGATTAAAATAATTATCTACATATTCAATAGCAATAACAAACAAAACTTTTTGTCAACTATAAGCAATTAACCCCTTTTCGGGCGACATCTGGGCCCATAGATATTGTGGCGTTTAACTACCTTAGTTATTTGAATCTACAATGTAACAAACGGAGTGGCCAATAAAATTGTATCGTATCTATATTTTATGTAGAATTTTGCTTTATTAAATATTGGTGCCAATGATTGTAAAAATTGAAGGACCCCGCGCCAAACGTAGCGTTTATTCAATGGATATTTTATTATTTTTTACTCCTCTTTCATTTTCAGCTTATCTACGAATCACCTATCTAATGCCATACAGCCTGTTGGTGTTATCTATCGAGGAACATGATTTGATAATATTGATATACCTGCTGAACAATTAATTGATAGTAAATAAGTCATTATCTAAGGGATATTCACACGGACAACGCGGCGCATCTGATAAACCACATTAGGATTTATGTGGAGGTGCCGTAACGGTGTCGTGTGTAGATAGCGTAATAGTTTAGAAAAAGACATATTGTTTTTTGTGTTCAAGCTGCTATTAATCGACACCAAAGACCATCGCTCCCAAATCAATTGCATCCAATCAGTATAGATTATAGACTTTTTTGTAGTACACACAGAAGCATTTGGTGCATTTTTCTTTTTGGTTTGGTGACCAACATCCGCGCGATTAATGGGCCAGTGGCTAATTAAGACACGAATCGTAAAGGTAAGTGGCGGTGCTGATTAATTATCAATTATATGGTTTTACAAGATTTAAAAGCAAATACCTCATATTATTATGTATATGTATGCAGATGGCCCTACCTACTATCCAAATGTCTCACAGATAGAAGCAAGATGATATAACATAATCAAGAGCTGGTCCGGGATGGATGCGAGTAGCAGGAGATCGGCCGTCTTGGCGTTTATTGAAAGAGGCCTATGTCCAGCAATGGACCGATAAGGGCTAATAATGATGATGACATAATTGGTAATGACCGGTGTGCATTTGGCGCACTAACTTTTTCATGACACCAGTAATAAACAATATAGAGTAGAAAGCGCATCATTTTAAACATTTAGAAAGTTTCAGCAAGCAACTAGTTGGCGAGATGACAACATTTAGCCGGCAACATGTTATAAAGATTTGTACTATTTTTTTAATAATACATTAAAATTCATACAGTCACATTACATAGTGGAGATTGATGGCATCCATTGACATACACGAGATTTTAGTAACCACTCATCTCTCGCCCACCTAGACCGCACTGAATATAAACAGTTGTATAAGGCCTACAGCTGACATCAATAGACTCTAGGTTTGACTCGTGTTCTTAGAAAATAAAAGAAACTCACTTAAGCTTACGCTGGAGCAAGGCAGCGGCTGTGTCGTTGTGTGTTGCCCGCGCCGATTCCCCCGCGGCTCGGCGACCCGACGAGTTTGAGCGACCGGGCGCGAAGGCCCTAGTACCTGACCACAAGAGAGCTGAGTCAACAACAGGCAGCCAGAGGCCACGAGTGATTGACAGGGTAACGACGAAAGTCGTCGAGATAGGACAAAAGGACACAAGGATTTACTTAGTGGAATGCTTTAGTTGAATCTGGGATGGAAAAAATTCTCGAAAGTACGACTTGTAGTTTGTTGTAAGATTATTAACCCAAGGATTTAGGGGTAAAAGTATGGAATATTGCTTAAGGATGGATAGGTGTACAGGCAAGGAGAATTACTCAAAGGTTACCGGGTTCAATGTTTTGTTGAAAAACAATTGCCCAGCGGCCTTCGCTCTCGAAATTATGTCAGATACGTACAGAAGTGGTTGAGCACTACTGTAGGCCTGGTGCACTCTACTCTATGCGAGACAAGAGTGACTCTAGAAATTGAAATACAAAAACACAACGCCACGGTCAGATCCCTTGACCCGCTAGTATAAATTGGGTTCGCACCCTTGATACTATTTTTATGGGAACCTTCGAAGGTTCGTCGCAGCAAGCGATTGGGTCTCTTCACGGGGATACAGTGATATAGTCGTAAAACAATACCTGTAAAATATTTATATTAGCACAAAAACAATAAAACGTTTCGTCAACCAGTGAATTCTTTGGGCAGATGCTGTACCAGATTATTATAAAATATGGAAGATAATTAATAAAATAATGATATCTAAGACCCAGGTAAAACAAAAATTATACGCATTTTAATTATATATTTATTCTGTCAGTATCAAAAATAGAAACTGAAACATCCAGATTCGTGTTTCTATCATTGAATTAAGGTAAAGTCACTAACTTGCGCTATTGTTGTCTATTTTTTATAGTCAAAATAATCCCTAAACGTCAACAAGTTTGACCGCTGCGAAGCGTCTAGAATTGTTTATCAACACTAGCTCGGTACAAAAATAAACACAAGCCGCGAATATCAACCTGTTTGCACACTCTAATTCAAAGGATATCGCAAAAGACTTATTATTCTAGCGACAAAAATAAAATGATTCGTTCCGCTACCTTGCGCGGCCTCATGCGTCAACTACTCGAAACTCTTTAGTTTTACTTCCGTACTTGCTCCTGTTTAAGAAGTTCGTGTCAAGCTATAGAAATTGACGATTAAGAAAAATATCACTTTATTTACGTACAGTACAAGTTGATTACCGAAAATAATTTGATCATTCGATTCAAATCATACCTTATCTGTTTATCGCTAGTATAAACTCTTAACACACAATTTCTCCAAACCTTATACAAAAATCTTAAGAAGTAAAGTCTAAAATGACACCAACTCGTGTAGTAATATTAGTCTATTAGTACGCAGCTGGGTGGTCCACGGTTATGCCAAATGATCGCGTTTAGACTTAAAACTCCAAGCGACTTCTTCCGTTTGAACGCCTTATACAACTCGCGACTGACGTGATAAACTCATAATCCTCTTAACTTATGGCTTCCAGTGTTAAGTAAATTATATTATCGGCAATTCAATCTCACTTTAATGATACTTCAATGGAGATTAGTATTTTAATAACTGGGTAAGGTCTATTAGCATAAACTAACTTCTTCTATATGACAAATAGATTAATACGCTTATTTTTTATCGTTAACATAGGCTTTAAGAGTTAGAAGCCCAGGTTTATAAATACTTTTAGAGACTTGGGCCTGCATTTAATTTACTTTACATAATACTATTTACTGGTGGGTTAGGTTAGCTGCTCTCTCTAAGTACATACATCTAAAAGCACATGATTGTGCTTTTAGATGTCCAACATATAAAAACCAAATTTCACGAGATTCGTGATCGAACTCCCCTGAAACAGCTATGATTTTTTATAACAGTTTATGTTTTTTGGGTTGGGTGTTGGTTAGGTATGAAAATAATAGTTATGTTTCTATTTTTTACTCAATGTAAGCTTTTCAAATCAATAATGTTATTGTAAATATGAGTGGACTTGTATGTTGAAAATTTAAAACGTACAAGTAATGCTTCGATAGTTACTATGAGCTTCGTTCAACCCTATCTAATGCGTCAACTATCCAAACCGTAATGTAACAGGACCGCAACTGCTCGATTTAACTGTAGTTCTACTCTCGTAATGGACAGTTTATTTCTACCGCTGGTAGCGACGAACCGAAATATCGGCCTTCTTAGCGTTTATTAAAAGCGACCTACGTCCGCAGAGATAGAAAATAAAATTGGAATTCTCGAGCACACTTTGTCTGCCATTGACAAAATTTTCTGTCCTGCTACACAAAAGCGGACCTCTGCCGGTAGCCGCCGATCCGCCCAATTCGACTGCAATGTAATATGGTACTAAGTCTTACTAAAATATACTTACTTAAGAAATACAATCTCTTATGTATTATAAAGTTTTCGTGTCGCAATGTTAGTTACCTTACTCCACCGAAACCGATTTACCAAATGCCATATGCATACTTTGTAGGTGTGAGAATCGGCTACTATCTCATATCATATCTATTTTTCAATCCGTAAGTGAGAAGAGCTGTTCAACCAACCAGGCAAACGTTGTTTTGCGGGTACACGGGTTAGGTGAACAGCTAGTATTTTATTTAATTGCATCCAATCTCGTTTGAATATTCGCAAGTGTTGTTGCTAGTCCCGCCGAGACTCTCATTTTGATCTGGCTCGTAGTGGGGAGGTAAAGCAAGTTCAAAACTACTTTTTGCAGTATCTTGTGTGTCATCACAAAAAACATCACTCCAAGGTCGACTGATTGCGTTGTCGACACAACAAGGCAAGCGTAAAACCATAGAAAGAGAGCTTGGTACTTTTACGTAAGCTATCTCTAGCCACGTAGAGCCAGAATAAAAAGCCAATTAACATTTTCAAATTACGAATAAAATCAATTCTAAGTGGTGTATATCACTTTGACGTACTAAATCAAGCAAGCAGCTTGTGACTGTGACCAGCTGCCGTGGACGTCTTTTAACAGCTGATGGTGATGATGGTCTGAATTCTTTTAGGGTAAGCTTGTTGGGGGAATGCATGATATACTGTATAGACATTTGAATGGGAACGTTCGAGAAGGTGTCAAAACTCAAAAGTAATAACATCTGCACGTTATTTTTGCACCGGCAAAGTCGGTGGTCGACTCGTCATTGTTGAATTATCCGTGTTATCACTGTTGTTGTAAAATCATAACACATCATTATCAACTATTGTTGTATGCCTTTAGATATATACTACTCGTTTTTTCCGGCTCATATATTGTGGAAAATAATGAAAAAAATCGAAAATGTACTTCTTAAAATATAAAAAGCGGAATAGAAAGTGTCATAGATAGCCTAGAAACTCATTAGTGCGCATTCGGGTAAAAATAACATTAAATACATACAATAACATTAAATTAGTAAGCCCACAATAATGAGTAAAAAGTCATTGAAAACTATTGCGATCAAATCGGATTTAATTGAACAATGCAGTAAATGTCAGTCGGTCAGACAATTTAAGGAGGGAACATTAAAATGCGATTGCAACCTCTCATTGTACCACATCTCTGCTCCAACGTGGAAACACACGGAAATCAGAGGCGGTGCCGTGCTACATTGCAGCCGAAATGGGTCGGCACGATCGGGGAGTAACTTTTCGCTCACATAACACCGCCAAGTGATGGGCTAGGCTGTCGCATTTCGTGCTGTTTGAAAGTAGCCGGTGGGTCTTTGGAAGAAAGGTCATTATTGCATATGCACTACATACAACAATGATGTCATCAACAGACGACGACAATCGACAGAAGGCCCGGATATTCGTTTGCCCTTCTATACTTAAAAAAGTTTTGCCACAATTTTTATCAATATCTTAAAGAAATGACAGACCGAATACAAAGGACGTCATTCAAACTGTATGTACGCTCTTTGGACACGATAATCGATGTAATCTTATCTCGACTATTTGAGATCAAGACTTTCTATGCATGCGATTTCACACGTATTTAATAAGAAAAAGGGCAACGCAATAAAGATCAGCGTTTGAACATCCTAAGTTGTTGTAGAGGTAATAGTTACAACTATTACTTTCATAATGTACGTTTGTGACTGTTTCGCACAAAAAACGACTTTAACATAAATTGCAAAGTGAATGATTCTCCTGGGTGGAGATTTTAAGGCTGGTAACAAAGCGAGGCCCAGCTAACATTTCCCCGATACTCCAGCGTATTTCACGCCATTTGATGTACTATGGCGGCGCCATAACGTTTCGAGTCTAGACATTACAAATAGAATGCAGCACGAATTCAAACGATCAAGTGACTTGTGATAGCTTCAAGATCATTTAATACTCGCACATAACTTATACTGCATATGACGCAAAAACTAACACAACAAAGAACCTCTTTGTCGCTGGATAATAAATTGGGTGAAATTCCTACTGTCACGTAGTATTTTTATGTGCAATGTAGTATTGCAATAATGAGTTTTGATTTGAAGAATTGGTTGTGATAAATAGGACATAATGGCAGCAGGCAGCGCGAAGCAACCTGATAATTATGTTAGCTCTTATTTGTGAAAAATACAAGAGGAGTAGATCCGAAATAGCCAAAACTATTAGTTATAAGCTTAGAATAATAACGCACAGAAACCTAGTCGGCGAGCGAAAAGTGAGAAAACTGAAACTAGGACAGGCCAGTCACGTTAAAACTTTTGTCGGTTCAACATATACAAGCTTCCGCGTTTATGATGTTACTGTGTAACGTCATGCCGAAGCCATAGCCAAATTATACTTATTTAGTGATGTTACGCGTTTCGTATTACCTTCCTGTTTCACGTGAAATCGATACTACGTGTTACTGTAAATTTTTTAGCACTATGTTATTATACTATATCTTTAAGCCCGTGTGGTAATATAAAACAGATGCCTATTATAAAACAGTATCTCATAACCGTGAAACCTGCAAACGAATCATCACCGGACACCATATGCCGTAACGAGATTCAAACCATATGAGAAGCCTACAAGTGCTAAGGAAACTCGATCTCCAAACACTACGTACGTGGTTTTTTTTTAAGTTTGTATAGGCTCCACCCTTACCAGTGACTTTATATATCCTACTAGTAATTAATGAGAAAGTTTGTTTGTTCACGCAAAAAAAAACCGGATCTGAAAGGAAATTGCCACTTAAAGTCGGGTGTAACACAAAAATTTTATCGTGAGAAAAAGGTTCCCTAGGGAAGAAATTACGCGACATAAACCTGCACCCAAAACCTTATAATGGTTGGTTTGTGTAGAAGTTCAGCATCGGTTGGGCTCAAATTTTGACACAATAAACGTATCATTTGCATGAAGTTATTTTTAATTTTTTTAGCTTCAAGAATGGAGGCAATCAATTCGACACGTATGTAACTTTTAATGGGAGCCTTTTAATGACTACTTTTCTCCTTTTCTACTCCAATGGGCCGCCTACACGCTAACCTCACGAAACGGGACAGCGTACCTTAACGGCGGTGTCATGTGAGTGAGAGGTTCCTCGGATATCATCGGTCATACGTGTCGATGACAAGCAACTCACTTTACTGTGAGGATACAATTAGCAGCAATGCAGCAAAAACACTAACAAACAATATAATTAGTGTTCGAGACGTAGTTGTTTTGTTATTTATATACTTACATAATCGCTACCAGTCCCCGTGGTCATTTATACGACATGTGATAATTACGACGTCACGTTGTTTTCTAAACAAATGTCAACAGCTGGTAGATATTTTCACTCGTGAATCCAATAGACTTTATCGTAATATCTTTCAAGTTACGAGTACAAAAATAAATATCGACGAAGTTGGTAAGAGGAATCGATCCGACCAAGCGGCTCAAATGCATATATCATATTTTTATTTGAACATCAAATCAAAACCAGTTTAAGCCAATTAATTGTACGAAAAAACATCTGGAAACTCCATGTTTTCATCTAAATAATATATAAAAGACGAACCTAACAGACTTATACATATATCAACGCGCAGCCAATACTAAAACTTCAAATTTGGGTTCCTATCATGTGCACTTAAAAAGCATTTTTATAAATTCAACCCCTGAGGGGGTGAAATGCAGTTTATACGGAATTTAATCGTTACGCATATGAAACAGCGAGGCGCTACTTTTAATGCAAGACTTTAAGCTCTACGATATGCCTAAATACTCTTATTAGTCTGTTATCTAAAACTTTTTTATTATCAAGTCCAAAAATCTGTATAGCCATATGAATAAAAAGGAAGAAACACTTGAACACAACACTCAGGACATTAGTTGAGACGGCATATAATAGAAATACGTAACTATAGAAGGTAAATGCTCGTAACTGCCACGCTAAGCAGGCCGGATTAGCAATCGCAGTTTTGGAGATCGGCCGTCTTGGCGTTCATTGAAAGAGGCCCATGTCCAACAGTGGAGCGATAAGGGCTGATAATGATGATGAAGCCGACTATGCCTGTATAACATTGTCAAGTATCCAAAAACAGAAATTAAATGGTTATTTTGTAATTTTTCCCAGACAATAGACAATACAACATAAGCGGGTACGTAGATGGCAACTTTCACTAGCACAAGCCAGTAGCCACGCATTACATAGTTATGAACACACAAATGCTATGATATCGTCTCGACTGAGCGCCTCTAGTGCAATTCTTAGGCGTACAAATAATTAAGCAGTAATAAACCTTAAATGTTTCTGGCAGCATAAGAAAACAAAACAGCAGCTAGAACTGGCCGGGAATTTTTTTAAGCAACAAATTTAATTTTTTAGCTTTTGCGTGATGCTTACACAAACTACACATAAATAATGATTTTGAAAGCCATTTTTTTATAGCATTAGGGGGCGTACGACCAATCGGAGAGGTACCTCCCCGGTCGTGCCGGCCCAATTCCGTTGCATAGGAGGATGTAGTGCCATGTACCATGCATGCACTTTTATAGTATAAGGGGACCCGTTAGTCCCCAGTTTCTAGTGACTACCGACTGTTTTCTCCTCAATGGACCACCAGCTACTCACAAACTGTAAGCCCTAAGATATCATATATATATATCGTCATGCCAGCCCAATTCGGCTACAATGCAGCATGGAACTACCTCTTAATCTAAACACAATCGCAGATCAGTCAAGTGTTGTCTTACGGTGGTGCTAACGTACACACAGATCGTGACGCGTGGCACGTTCCCTCTGCCTATCCCGGAGGAGCTCTGACGTGAAGAGAGACATTGTTGTAATACGCAAAACAATATAATATAAAATTCGACTCCACTTCGAGTGCCAATTAAAGATTGTCTTTTTATAATATATTTACAGGCAAAATCCGTTACTATCTATAGTAATAAAATGGGATTATATTGAAAGGTAATTGACTGAAGGATCCTGTGCACACACGAATCACGGCACTCCATTAGCAATATTCCATCATCACCGACTAGTTTACCTTCGCGCCGTCTTCCGGTAAAGCCACATTTTAGTGTTGTGACATCCTAAAGCATACGGAGACGAATCTGCCCATCGAGTGTATTGTACGTATACATTATGATCGTTACACCCTTGTGAATATCACGAAGAGCATCCGCTGTAACTAGGTTAGATGCAACGTGTTGTGTGTGGAAGGGGCAAACGAGTAGTCCGTGCCTTTACGACCGATACCGGTTTGTTAGGCACATAAAAAAACTTTGCTTTACTGCTCCTGTAACTTTTACACAACGGTTCTTACTAGGTTATGGTTTGGGACAGCCGACCCATACACAACAGCAATATCAGCGGTTTTTTATACTATAGAGGGACAAACGAGCAGCAGCAGCCATTATACATGACAACCGACGCCCATAAACATCTGCATAATTACTAAGCCGTCCTTTCCTACTCCCCTCCAATGGGCCTTGGAGGTTGCGCATTGGCGTCACCATTCGTCTATTGTGCCATGCAAGCCGTGCGAAGCGCGATACTATAGCTATGACGTTGTCGTCGATATGATGGGAGGATGTTGTATGGCTCTGGTCTAAGCGGCCAGAATGGAGGGGCAGCATTTCGATTAATGCAATATTATTCAAAAGCTTTATCTTATGATACCTAATTTCGTATTTGGTACTCCAATAGTTTTATCAGCAAAAATCAAGACTTGTTCTTTAACTTATATAATACCTTATCATAAGTATAGATTTTTGTACTACTTAAATTCAAAGCCAAGATTTAAATATTTGTAAAAAGCCACATTTTCATAGATAAAATTCAAGTATTAACAATAATTCGCAGCTGTGAATTCCGTGTTCAAATTGTTCATTTTAATACAGGATACTAACCCTAGATAAGTATCGCGTAATTTGTGCTTTTCGGCGTTTGTTCGTTAACGTAGTTAATTTGAAAGTACGCGGTAAAAATTCCTAGAATTTTGAATATGTATGTAGTAGCTACTGGTCCCAGGATATACATCTGAAGTAATAACTATGTTAGATAATGTAACAACATCTACATTCATGAAATTAACAGGAAAATTAACATTTAACTTGCGGTCAATTGAATTCCAGGTTCAGACCATAGAGTAACTAAAAGTATGGAAAGATTAATAAACATACAAAAGGTCGAGATATCCTTTTTCCATTTAGCTATTTGTTTTTTCAATCTGTTATTTTCACGATACGAACACTTAAATAACCATTTTTAAAATGTCTGCCAATCATTCGATTTGACAGGATAATTAATCTATGTAACGTCTAAACTGATATCGGTGAAGCTATCACTGAAAGATAGAGTTCACAGAGCAGGACATAGGTACACTTTATTTTATGACCATGCAATCGCTAGTTTAAAATAGAATGCTCCGAAGTTATCATTTTCGTTGTCACGTCTACAGACGTGAGAACGTATCAAACGTGTTTTTGCTAAAAAATATTATTGGCACAGATAAAAGTACGATAACATGATCATAGCAACGTGTACGTTATAGAGTTGAAATTATAAGACGACTACTTTTTGTAACGTAACTATTTTTGTTTTTATCGTAAAAACTATATGACTTGGCAAACTTGGCCAACAAAATAAACTTTGGAGGTATTAGTCGATACAGAGAGGGAAGTTAGATCTTGCGCTGTCTTTCGGTTAGACAGAGAAAGAAGATCACGGTACGCGCTAACTATCATCGCTATTCTTCGTTACATAAAACTTTAAACTTTTTAGAATATTGAAAAATGTACAATCAAAACCACCATCACCACTACTGCCGCTCATTTTAACCTGCACGGTTAGATGTGTCGTCGCCCGCCACTATCTCATACCAATGGACCACTCACTCACAAACCGCACAATACGCGATAACATGGCCACGACTTTACTGCGGTATCGTATAAGCGAGAGGAACCTTCCCGGTTATGACGGCCCGATTCCAATGCACTACAATAATGGGACTACGTCTTACAAATATATAACAAGACACAGAGTTCCGTTTACACAGCCGCCATCCGCTATTTTATCATTTGAAAGTGGAATCCAATTACGGTAGTTTTCAATATTGTATCTATAATATTGTATAGATGGATTTAACGAATGAATACAGAATTTTGAAATTTTCCATATGATGTATGGTAACATTCTATCTCCAGTAGGCAAAATCAAAATCCATCGATAGATACAATATTAGAAACAGTCGTTAGTGAAACGTTATTTGGTTACCGTTAGTTCAATGATTTCTTTTTAAAAATATTCAAGAAGGCTCCATGCATCTGTGACACTATCGCGGCCAAGGTGAGTGGTTATATTTAACTGCGTTACGTTTGAACTTGAGTCTCTTGAGTAACCGAATGCCAAGATGTGTGCTTTTGAATAAAGATAACATATCTTTCACTAAAATAGCTGTATTTGATTTTCGTGGACTTAGTTCGTTGATTATCTAATCAACAAAGCATAATTTACAATTGAAATTTCTCTGCATAAAAAACAATATAGTATTATTTTAATGAAAAAGAAACGGACTTTGAAACATTTAATGTTTTTTTCTGTCAATCCCAAACTTAAAAAAATGGTTTATATAATGGTAGAAATGGGAATGACAGACCCCCACTGACTTATTGGTGAAATCCTGTGCAGTAAAGTCTAAGGACAGGAAACAAGAATGTGCGGTTAAAACTATTAAAACAGTGTTGTGCTTTTGGTTTTGGTGATATAATGATATTATATCATTATATCACCAAAACCAAAAGCACAACTACTACATCAATTTCAAAGAAACTTAATCTGTCATTATTTCCAGGTTTTTTACCTAATGGTGGCGGATGGGATTCTGAATGTTCTCTCTATTGTTGATTAGGGAGTAATTCAACGAGACTTGCCACTGAACGTATGGCATCCGTCCAGACATTGAATCAGAGCGCACTTGTTTTTCTTGTTATGCAACACCCACATTCACTATTTTCGAAAAGTCCGTCAAAATAAACAACCCTGACTTCTGCGTTCGTTGTACTTCATCATTACCATTAATACAAATTACCGTTAACTGTTAAAATGGTACGCTCACGACATAGAACACATTTAAGAAAATTGTTTGAGAAGTTTTTATAGAGCCAAGTTATAATGTATGTCTGTATGTCCGACTTGTCGATCTGTAGAGCCGCCAAAGACGGGCTGCTTAGAGCATTTGAGACCAAGAGAGTTTTCCTGTTAAAGGTATACGTAGGAAATCCTTTGTCACATTTTTAGCGTTAGATTGCTGAATGGCGTTATCGACAACCAGCACCTGCGGTCTACATAAACTCAAGTAACAATAATAACATGAACTTACGTAACCCTTACCCCATTTAAAATAATTTTCAAAACTGGATCCCAATGAATTTTTGTGAAATGGTTTCCATGTGTGATACTTTTACACCTGGTTCACAAGCAGAGTCGAGGTACACGGCTAGTATTATACGCGGCGTCCGCTTCGTACGAGTTTGCAACACCCGGCGCAGATGTAAGTCACGTCTGCATATAAATTGCGCAGTTTCAGAGGTCCGAAAACAACATGCGTCATAACTACACCACAATCTGTTCTCAATCTATATTTATTTAACTATATATACAATACAAATTGTATCGCAGTTTACCAACTGCGTTACAATTTGTTTTATATAAAATGTAAGCTAACAATATGTATATAAATCAAACAATGATATTTTTGGACATGGAAAATATTGAATTATAAAGAAAAGAAAACAACTAATAATGAACAGCAAAAATAACAGACCGGGGAAGCACAACAACGATATATAAATAAAAAAAATATAAATATTAATAATGGCTATATCGATTTTGTTTTTGTAATATAATTAAATTATTTCTAAACTGTTACGTAGACTATACAAATATCTTTTTTTGTAATTGCCGCACTTTTGGTACCCCCTGCCGGGTCAGGACTTGAGCGCATGTATGTATGTTTATAAAATGTAGGTATGTATACAGGATTACGTGTATACAGGGATACTGAATATTAAAGGACGTTATTTTTAAGGTCATTTCTGATGGATTTTATCATATCACATGATGTCCGAAACTTAAACCTTGTGAAGATCTTTAACCTTAAAGAATCCCTTTATTTATAAATTTCGCAATATTTTTTTTTGTGATTTTTGCATCAAAACTGTGTTTTTTCAATGTAACTATTTAGAAGACATGCCAGTCCAGAAAATGCTCTTCAAAAGCATAACTTAACCTTAACAGTTTTAAAAAGACAGCTCGACAAAGTTCAGAGTTGAAGAATTTTCACGAAGCGTTATTAACTTTAAAGAGGTTTTATTGGAAAAAGTGTATTGTGCTCACTCTGCACGTTATTTTAAAAACATCTGTTTTTTTTTTTTCAATTTTCATTTTTTTTATATGACCTTTTACCACAGATCCCCGCTTCATTTCATCCGCATCAAAAAATTATCTCCCGATAGGAAAACATAGTGACGCGACAGGGGCTCTCTTTCTCTATCATTTACCTCTCAAGAAAAGATGGGACTTATTGAATTGCATAGGAAAATAAGTTGAAGATAAGAAACCGTTATTATAGAATAAGCTTATTGAAGACTACCGACACCCGTAAACATCCGCAGATCTTTTATGCCTGCGTGCCCTCTTACTACGCACTACCTCTGTGATACGAGGACGTCCACAAAGATAACATATAAATGTGTGCCTCGTTTATAAACGGCAACCTCATATTCAGTGTGATAAACCTATCGCGCGGCCGAGTTGCCATGAGATAAGGTCATCCAATCGTAAACAACTGTCAAACCATAGTAGCCTTGCTTGTTTAATGATGTAGAATCTTTGTCGTTCTAAAACTTTGTTGTTAGATTTTCATAACAACAATTTTTGATGTATATCATGTATATAAGCTACAGGAGCTTATACATTTGTTTATTGGATTTGTTGTCATGTGACGTATACATATACATGTTTCGTTTCGTTAGTGTGTGAATTGAGATATTGTAAAAACTATTTAAATAATTTTCCGCGTCACTTTTCTAACATATCCCTAAACACAAACCTTGGCCCCGTTTTAACGTAAAAATAAAATTATTGTCATATTTGCTATAGTATTTCTAAAGTTATGGGCTTACATACACTCAAGTGGTTTAGTTCTTCATTATATAGACGTGTCTGAGTAACCTTTATATAGACGTGTCTGAGTAACGGCGTAAGAATTATGCGTTACGCGCGGATTGGGACGAGGACGACGCGTCTTCTGGTTTTGCGAATGTTTATGGACGACGATAGTCACAAAAGCTCTGTTTTCTCGTTTGCCCACTATCTTATAGTGAAACAGGATTTTCGTACCACCAAGGTGTGAGCATTGCAATGATTGAAAGTTGACAAAATTACATTTGCAAGGCAATTCACACATTTTGTAATGATTTTTTTCTGTATAAACTATTTTATGTACAAAACAATGTATTTATTTTTATTGCGGCTACAGTTGTTCTGCTATAGTGAAAATCTTATGATTCTATCTGCAGACACAGCCTAGTTATTTGGATATGGAACCCTAATTGCATTGTTTGTTTTAAAACAAAATTTGGATCCGCGGGTTAAGGATTCCTTAAAGGAGAAATTAAAACAGCTGATGATTTCCACTGTGATTTGTTAAACAACTAATCCAGGATCTATTTTACCTTGCGTGTCTTGTTAGTTGCATTACAAGGAAGCTCATCACATTTTACAAGACGCTACGTGGACCTCTTGACTTCACAAGCGCTTTCACCGAAATATTACTATGACGTCATGCTTTTTCATGCATGTTACTAGCGTTATCGATTTACAAGACGTTACACGTCAAAAATATACTCACCATAACATCAGCTTACCTATCCATTACTAAAAACAAGACATTTACATATTTTTTTTATTTGTTTAATAATAACATTTAACCTACACCCTTACTTTACCCCTATATTCGGAAGGTCGACACGCCACCGTGGGCACACGCAACGTGTTTCTACAAATTGGCCCGACTTAACATAGCATGTTTGGAATTTGTAAATTAGGCCAATTTATTTGCGTCTAACACATTTCACCACATAACGTCGTCTCGGAATTTTGTCAACTTAGTGGTATTGGTGTCTTAAGTTTACGCGAATGTTCACGCGAATTATTTGTCATTGTCAGTGGACTGGCTTAGTCCACCCGTGACCATGATTGCTGTAAAGCTTCTGAAACCTCGGGCTAGTTAAATAATTAAATAGACCGCGATAGAACCCGTAAAAAAAGTTTTATTGTAACTTATGAGCAGATCGTAGAACACAAACTCGCTCCTCCGTGAGTGATTGATAAAAGTTATTGGAAACTTCCCTTTTTTACTTCCATTTTGCAGGTCTCCAATGTCCTTACCAGTAAATAGGACATCTTAAACAAACAAATCCTTTAGCTCTACAATATTCACTATATCTTACGTAAATAACCTTCGTTGGCACATTGAAATAAATTATAATAGGTATAAATATACCTTCACGATCTGACATCAGTTGTCGGAGGGGACTTGTCA